>ML356099.1:0-44449 GCA_005239505.1 Nicotiana paniculata | reverse complement strand
CCAGGATTATATTTGCAACGCCCGCTTAGTCTTCTACAAGACATAGTTGAGCGTGATCACATCACTATGTGGCTGGGACAAGGCTTCAATATCTTCTTCACTGAACACAACAGTCCTGTCGGGCATATAATTTTGAGTTTGTTCTTTGGTGATAATGGGCACTTTGGCTCGTTGAACATAGGTTCTTGCGGGGCATCAGTCTCTCCAATAATCATGTGAACGACGTGCTGGGGTTCTCCCAGCCCATTCTCCCCGTTCGATCCTCTTTCTCGGAAGTGGTTCTTGACTCGATTGTCGAGAAATCCTCGAAGATTCCTTTTGTTGATCAATTGGGCTTCTTCTCTTCGAGCGGGAATTCTACGAGCTTCGTACCGATATTCTCCGCATATGTTTCCATCTGTACGGGAGCTTATGTTGACACGCAGAGCGTTGCACAAGCTTTTATCAACGGGGATCTGTATTGGTGCCCCTTCAAGGTTTTATGGTGGTATGCTGGTGCCTGAAGCAACCACACCATTTTCCCCGCGATCCTTAGGACCGTTGTTTTCATGTGCATTCACTGAGTTAGACATCTTCGGACCTGAAATTGAAGATTCTTGGACAAGAAAAAGTGTAAAGAATAACTTGTGTTTTTAGAAAATCACCACTAAAACAATCACTATTATTTTTTGCCCCACGGTGGGCGCCAAAGTGTTTACCTTGAAAATGGTAATTACAATTATATTTGGTTCTAAAATACGTGATCTATTCTAATACCGGTTATTTATGCAATAGATGCTAAGCGAGAGGTGAGAAAACGAAATAAAAGCGAAGGATAACAAGATTATGCAAACCGAGCAGCGAAGAGACAGGGTCTCGAGGTCGGTCTGAACATATCTCGTGGTCGAGCTCGGAGGCTCGATAACGGGCAATCGAGCGTGATTCGACAGTATCGAAGGCCTCTAGGATGGCCCCTTTTATGATCGACAATTAGCAATGAACGTAGAATAATTAATGAACAGCAAAATGAAAGGTAATAAATCAATGAGACAATTGTAAAGAATATTTTAGTTAGAACGCAGAGAATGTTCTTAGTTTTGTATATTGAGTATCATGTGTGTTACAAAGTGACAAGGGTCCCTGTAAATATTAGGGATAATCCCATCATAGTGCATGCATAATTAATGCAAAGAGAGATGACTGATACAACCATTTAATGTCATGTACGAGCTTGTACTATTCTGTGTATTTTGTCAGCTTTAACCACGTGGTTTCTGGAACTTCCCGCTTTCCCATAACGCTTCTTCAATGTTTACCCTGCCCCGAGGTATATCGACTCCTCAGAATACGTTCTCGAGGGATGTACCTCGGGGTTGAAATTCGGACTTTGCTCCGATACGGTCGAAGTCGAGGCTCGAATGTTAAAGGAGCCTTAAAATCGGCCTTCCCGATTTCACCGCATACAGTGTTTGTTCGTTAGAGTAATTTTTTGTATATATATATATATATATATATATATATATATATATATATATATATATATATATATATATATATATATATCAAACAATCAAAATACATGTTGATTTTAATTTTAATTTGGTTTGATTCAGTTTGGTTTATTCGATTTTTCTTAAACAGCATCCCTAGTTGTCGTAAGTGACTAATTCTTGTATTCCATCGGCACACAGAAAAATAGACGTACAACTCTCTATAACATTTGTCTTTACTTAATGTTGCTTTCAACATCTTATTAATTAGTCCAATCCGTAAGCTATATATTAATAGCAAAATAGAATTTAACTTCTTTATTATAGGGACAGCTCGTAAGTTTCATTGTCGACCTAACCAAACAAAAAGAAAAACGGTTAACGAAAAGTAAGAAGAAAAGTAAGAAGAAAAGTTAGTTTAAAAGCGATGTGATTTACAAGAGAACATTCAAATCTCCACAAATTTCAACCTTTCACATGAATTTATCATGCGCACCACCGTCAATTATGGTATCCTGGCTAGGTAATGGGAGAAGGGTGAATTGGTGGTAACCCCACAATTGTCGACTGCCGACCAACATGCACCGTTTCCTACTACCTTTAATGGGATTTACGAGTCCAAATTAATCGAAATTCTCATACAAAAAAATTAACATCGGGCGACAATATATAATAAGAATTGATAAATATTTGGCCTTATATTACATTCGGCAAAGACAGTCCATAAATTGCCATAGTATAGCTAAATTCCAAAAAGAAAAAACCTGAAATAAAATAATAATAGAGAGACTTATATTGATTTTGAGATAAGATTACAATTGGATAAAAAGACTTAGCCGCAAAGTAACAAACTCTATAAAAGATAGACATTCATCTAGAATATAATTCTATTTATAACACTCCCCCTTAAATGTCTATTCAACAGATAATGTGCTTCGTTAAATCTTAACTGAAATAAAAGCCCAATGATTAAAAATTCTAGTGAAGGATGACTACACATGTGTAGGAATACGCCTTTTGCTTGCCTCGTTAAAAACTTTGCAAGGAAAATCTAGTGGGACAAAATTTTGTAAGGGAAAAAAGAGTACAACACGTATTATCTCCCCTGATGAGAGCATCAATTCACATCCCAATCTTGTCTACTAGCTTCTTGAAGGTTGATGTCGGTAGAGATTTGGTAAACAAATCAGCTATATTATTATTTGAATGAAGTTGTTGCACATTGATATCACCATTCTTTTGAAGATCATCTGTGAAAAATAACTTTGGTGAAGTGTGCTTTGTCCTATCTCCTTTTATGAATCTTTCCTTCAATTGGTCTATGCATGCTGCATCATCTTCATACAAAATCGTGGGTAGTTCGTCACACTTCAAACCACATTTTTCTCGATTATATACCTCAAAACACATATTTTCGGCTTGCTTCATGAATATCAATTATCTCAGCATGACTAGATGAAGTAGCCACGATTGATTGCTTAGTCGCTCGCTAAGATATGGCAGTGTTTCCACATGTAAACACATAGCTTGTTTCAGATCGAGCTTTGTGTGGGTCAGATAAATACCCAACATCGGCATAACTAACAATACTGGAACTGTAATCGTTGCCATAAAATAAGCCCATATCAGTAGTACTTTTTAGATACCGCAATATATGTTTGATTCCATTCCAATGTCTCCTTGTAGCAGCATAGCTATATCTTGCTAAGACATTAACTAAAAAGTTATGTTAGGCCTTTTGGTATTATGCAACGGCTCGATTGATCGTATTGTGTAATTGCGCCTCTTACCCCTTTTTATGCTTCACACATGTGTGTTTATGATTTTATGACTTGTAGGGTTCATTTTTCGTACCGAGAAGCTTTCCGGTTAATTTGACCCTTTGATTCTTGACTTAGAAGTTTAAATTAGAAATGTTGACCAAACTTTGACTTTTGTAAAAATGACCCTTGAATTCGTATTGTGATTTCAGACTTGGGCGTATGCCCGAAATTGATTTCAGAAGTCTGTAGGTTGATTTGTGTCGATTTGCCAAAATTGGCAATTTGAAGTTGGAAAAGATTGACCGTAGGTTGAATTTTAGATATCGAGCTCGATATTTGATTTTGGGACTTGGAATAGGTCCGTTATGGTATTTAGAACTTGTCTGCAAAATTTTGTGTCGTTTGGAATTGATTTCATGGGATTCAGACGTTTAGTTGTAAGTTTAGAAATTCTTGAACTTTACTTTGAAATTCATGCGTTTTAGTATTCGATTCGTAGTTTTAGATATTATTTTTGTGTTTTGATCGTGCAAGCGAGTTCGTATGATGTTTTAAGAGTCGTGTGGATGTTGGTTTGGAGCCCCGAGGGTTCAGATAAGTTTCAGATATGTCTCCAAATAGTTTTAAACTGAAACTGGACTGCTGGTGCTGCTAGTGCTCAGGTATCGCAATTGCGAGCACCAACATCACAATTGCGAAGGTGACAGTGGAGGCTCAGATGTCGCAATTGCGACTTACCCTTCGCAAGGCTGCCATATTTTGCATTAGTTCGCATTTGTGAAAATTTGTTCGCTTTTGCGATGCCCTCCAGTTCGCAATTGTGAATGATCCTAATCTATTTCTAATCATATTCCATCAATATATCTTAGATTTTAATATCAAAACATGTGAATGAAAGTGAAATTTTTTAAAACTTTGTCAAGTTTTTGGAAAATAAGAATTTGAGTTTTGAGAGTCGATTTGGACTCGAATTTTAAAACTAACCACATATATGAAATAGTGGGGTCATGGGTAGTCGAATATACCATTGGACCCGAGTTTTGACCGAACGGTCCCCGGGTTGACTTTTGTTGACTTTTTGGGAAAAATGAAAAGATATGATCTTTATCTATTGTAACTGATTTTCCTAGCATTGTTTATTGATATTAAGTCAATTTTGGTTAGATTTGAGCCGTGTTGAGGTAAATTTTAGGGGAAAATCTATTTCTGAGAGTTGAATTGGCCTAGTTGAGGTAA
Organism: Nicotiana paniculata; assembly: GCA_005239505.1. Taxonomy (NCBI): domain Eukaryota; kingdom Viridiplantae; phylum Streptophyta; class Magnoliopsida; order Solanales; family Solanaceae; genus Nicotiana; species Nicotiana paniculata. The sequence continues at coordinate 39,981 of ML356099.1, read as the reverse complement.
GTGTCTTGCCTAATTTGGGGTGGAAAGCTACCCCTTAGGATTGATGTTGATTGATTCATTTGTGCTATGTATCATGACCCGAAATTCTCACCTTCGGGACCGTGATGGTGCCTAATATTTCACTTGTTAGGAAAGCCAACGTTAGAGGATCTTAAGTCAATTTTAATCAATTATGAGAAGTAAAAAAAATAATTAAACCGAACTGCCATTAATACTGAGTGCGAAATAACATAAACAACTTTAATATCTAATTACAACCTAGATCTGGAGTTACAATTCACGAGCTTCTAGAGTTTCTATAAACAAGGATTGAAATAAATATAAATGTCTTGAACGAAAAAGAACAGTAAACTAGGAGAAATGGAAGGGGACTTCAAGGTCTGCGGACGCCACCAGAACTACCTCGAGTCTCCAAAGAAAATCCAAGCTGAAACACCTCACAGACAGCTGGGACCAATACCAAAATCTGCACAAGAAGTGCAGAGTGTAGTATGAGTACAACCAACCCAATGTACTCCGTAAGTGTCGAGCATAACCTCGACGAGGTAGTGACGAGGCTATGACAAGACACCACGTAGAAATAAACCTGTGCAGGTAACAATATACGTACAACAATAACAAGTAAAAGCTAATCATGTAATTTTGGGAGGGGATATGCGAAAAAGGGGCACAAGCTAGGATAAACACTACAGGGAATGATAATAAGAACAATCAATAAACCTTTAACCAGCAAAATGAATAAAACACAATGAACAAAACTGCACGACATCACCTTTCGTGCTTTTACTCTCAGCCTCACTCTGAAACAATAATATCGACACGACATCACCCTTCATGCTTTTACTCTCAACCTCACTATGAAATAATAATAAATGCACGGCATCACCCTTCGTGCTTTTACACTCTCGCTTACCATATAACATTGAACATAAATAAAAAGGAGACAAAATAAGCAAGAACATGCCTCACATCAACAATGTTTCCACAATACCATCCTAAACTTCGGGAAAACAACACTCAAATATCACAAATAGCTCATAAATGCGTAAGGAATGAACAATTTAATCATTAACTAGACTAAGCAGGAATATCATGATCAAAGAAGGAAATAAATTGCAAGAAAACAAGTTCTACCGCATGTTTTGACCCAACAACAAAACATAAGTGCTCATCACCTCACATATACGTTGTACCAAATATCTAAACATGTAGCAATTAGGCAAACAAATCCTAATCCCTCAAGTTAAGGTTAACCACGACACTTACCTCGCTCCAAAGACTAATTCAAAGCTCTACCGGGGCTTTTTCCCTAGAATCCGCCCCCAAACCACTCGTATCTAACCAGAATGACTCAAATATATCAAATATTGCTAAAGGAATCAATTATAATGCATAAATTTAGAATTTCCAAACTTTTTTGTCAGAAATCGACCCCGGGCCTGCTTGGTCAAAACCCGAGCTTGGTCAAAAGCCAAAATTCATTTACCCATTCACCCCGAGCCCGGTTATATAATTTGTTTTGAAATTCGACCTCAATTTGAGGTCTAAATTCCAATTTTATAAAAATCCCTAATTCTACCCAAATCCCCAATTTCCACCATGAAAATCCTAGATTTTAGGTTTAAAACTTATGAAATGTAATGGGTAATTGAATGAAAGTAGGTTAAAATCACTTACCAACAAATTGGGGAAGAAAAAGTCTTGGAAAAATCGCCTCTAGGGGTTTCTAGTTTTAAGAATTTGAAAGGAAGGCAAAAATCCCGTACTGGTTCTGTTTTATCACTGGGCGTCAGGTATTCATCCCGTTCGCGTGAAACTTGATGCGTTCGTGAAGATCAAAGCATATATGGCTTACGCTTTGCGTGGGGTTGCACACGTTCACGATGGTCTGTCCCTCTGGCCATCGCGTTCATGAGCCTGGGCTTGCGTTCGCGTAGAACAAACCCCTGCTATAACGACCCGACCAATCATTTTGAGCTCTAGACCGTTGTTCAGTAGTTTGAGGCCATGAGTAGCTTCATTTCAGGTGATATGACTTGCAGGTGTGGTCGGAATTGAATTTCGGGAAGTTTAGAGTCAATTTGGAAAGAAAATTCTCATTTCAGAAGCCTTAAGTTGGAAGAATTGACTAAGACTGGATTTTTGAGTAAACGACCTCAGAATCAGGATTTGAAGGTTCTAGCAGGTTCGTATGATGATTTCGGACTTAGGCGTATGTTCGGATCAGGTTTTGGATGACTCGGGAGCATTTCAGTGCATATTGTAGAAGTCAGCATTTTAGAAGAAATTTCATAAGTTTGGGTTGAAATGCATTTCAGTGATATTGATGTCCGTTTGGAATTTTGAGTCCGGGAATAGCTCCATATGATGATTCTGGAGTTGGGAGCGCGATCGGAAGTGAATTCGGAGGTCCGTAGGTCATTTTGGAGTTATTTGGCTAAGTTAGAAATTTGAAGGTTTTTCAGAAATCCGACCGGAAGTTGAAATTTTGATATCGGTGTCGGAATGCGATTTCAAAAGTTGCAGCAAGTCCGTAATGTTGAATGTGACTTGTGTGCAAAATTTAGAGTCAATCGGACGTGATTTTATAGGTTTCAACATCAAATATAGAAGTTTGAAGTTCTAAGTTCATTAAGCTTGAATCGGGTTGCGATTCATGATTTCGATGTGGTTTGATGTGATTTCAAGGCTCGACTAAGTTCGAATGAGGTATTAGGACTGGTTGGTAGGTTTGGTTGAGGTCCCGAGGGCCTCAGGCGTGTTTCGGATGCTCAACGGGTCGATTCTTGCCTTGTGAGGATTGCTGGTTTTCTGGTGTGAGTGCAACATGTTTTTACTCTATGCGATCGCGTGAGTGGGTATGCGATCGCATAGCAAGATTTGAGGTTGCTGAGATTTGGCCTATGCGATCGCATGGTAGTGTTTGCGATCGCATAGAGGGAGATTTGGAGGCCCTAGGATTGGCTTATGCGATCGCGTGGCTGTGTTTGCGATCGCACAGAGGTAATTTTTGGAGGCTGCTGGGTTGGCCTATGCGATCGCACAAAGGTAATTTTGGGGGCTCTTGAGATTGGCTTATGCGATCGCATGAAGGGGAGTGCGATCACATAGAAGGGTCGCGTGGGCAGTGTGTTATTTTTAACCGAGATTTTGGCCATTCTTTTCCCATTTTCATTTGGTGTGGCGATTTTGGGGAGCTTCAAGGGAGGATCTTCATCAAGCAACTTTAGGTAAGTGATTTCTTCCCATATTTGAGTTAAAACACTTGGATCATAAATAGATTAGACATGAAATTTGTGGGAATTTGGGATTTTTGAACAAGGACCTAGAATATGTATTTTCGGATTTTGACCACGAATTTGAGCATGCAATTAAGAATAAATTATATATTGGAGTTAGTAAAGTCATGGATAATCTTTATCTTCGAAAAATTTAGGATTCCGGGCACGTGGGTCCGAGGGAAATATTGTAAACTTTTCGAGCGGAATTGGGAATTCATATAAATTGAACTGTTATAAGCATTAGAGTATATTTTCGTTGGTTTGCCCGTTATTTGGATAGTTTTGGGGCGTTGTGCATCAATTTGAGTCATCGAAAGGGCATGGAGGCCGGTTATGAATCTTCGGAGCGAGGTAAGTCTCCTTTCTAACCTTGTAAAGGGGAATTGTCCCCATAGGTGAAATAATTAAATATGTGCTACTATTTGTGAGGGTTACGTATGCACGAGGTGACGAGAGTCCGTACGTAGCTACTATTATGCTTATGTCCGGGTAGTCTAGGACCCGACAACATGTTTTAATTGCCGTACTTGTAACCTTATTGATGAAAATAAAGTGTTTAAACCTTATCGAACTTGGTAAATGAATTTCTGGAAAAGATTTAAATACTATTTTCATGACCATTAAAAGACAAATTTGTCATTTACTTGAGTACTTGTTTTCCCGATGTAGTCAGGGTGGATTGTTTGAATGTGCATGACTGTGTGTGACTGCTTCGTAATTTATATTCTGCGAGCGGGGTGATTTCTTCCACTACTTTCATGGGAGCGGGCCATACGCCACGACATGTTAATAGATGCATCTATGATTCGCGTCGTTCGACCCTTCGATAGTGCACAATTTACATTTATGTTGGTTCAGGTCGTTCGACCCTCGGCATTGGTTGCACATGATATTTACTGCGTATTTGCTGTGATTTTTACCTGATTACTAGCCTGGAAATTTTAAATTGTCAACTGAAATGATGAGGATTTAAGAATATTAAATGTGAAAGAAGTTGCCATTTCCTGTCACTACTTGTTAAATTGCCTATGATATCCATGTTTAGTATCACTCTTGATTTCATTAAATTGACCTCTAGAAAGTGTCAAATTAGACCTCTCGTCACTACCTCTTCGAGGTTAGGCGAGATACTTACTGAGTACACGTTATTTTCGTACTCATGCTACACTTTCTGTGCTTTTTTATTGCACAGGTACATTCATAGATAGTGGCCCTGCTTGACGCAGTGATGTGACTTACTTGGACACTTAGATGAGCTGCACCATCCGGAGACGACTCGCAGCCGGCAGAGTCTTCCTCAGATGTATTGTATTTTATTTTAAATTCCTTGTCCAGTTTGTATTTCGGACAAGTATTGTAGTACATATACAATTCTTAGAAAATTTGCTCATGCACTTGTGACGCCGGGTTCTGGGATAATTATGGGATTTATTCACTATTTAAATTTTTTAAGATATTATTGTTTACTTAGTGGAAGTTCGTTAATTATTATTTAAGAAAAATGAAAAAGGAATGACTTCGAGAATTTTAAAATAAGGTTTTCTTTATTTATTAAGTGTTGGCTTGCCTGACAGTGGGGTCCGGCGCCATCACAAACTTAATGAATTTTGGGTCGTGACACCTGCTCCCCACCCCATCCCCTTACATCATCGCGTTCGCATAGAGCTGGACGTGTTCGCGAAGTTTTATCCCACCAGTGCTTCACGTTCGCGTCCTAATCCTCGCCTTCGCAAAGAAGAAAAACCACCCCCCAGCCCAGATTCCCCTTCGCGATCGCAAAGCACAACACCAGATGACAAACCAAATATGCGCACAAGTCCAAAAACCTCATACAAACTCGCTCGCGCGATCAAAATACCAAAATAACGCCTAGAACTACGAATCAGACACCAACATCAAGTGAATATTTGAAGAAACTTTAAAACTTCTATTTCAACAATCGAACGTCCGAATCACGTCAAACCAACTCCTTTTCTCACCAAATTTGACAGACAAGTCATAAATATAGCAATGAACGTATAAGGGGTTTCGGAACCAAAATACAAACCCCGTATCAACAAATTCAAACATCGGTCAATTCTTTAAAATCATTAAACCTTTAAACTTTTAATTTTCAACAAAAATCAATATCTCGAGCTAGGGACCTCCGAATTTGATTTCAGGCATATGCCAAGGTCTCAAATCACGATACGGACCCATCGGAACCATCAAAATACAGATCCAGGTCCATTTGCTCAAAATGTTGACCGAAGTCAACTCAAATAAATTTTTAAGGTAAAATTTCATGTTTTATCAGTTTTAACAAAAAAGCCTTCCGAAAAAAATACCCAGACTGTGCATGCAAATTGTGGAAGGATTAAAGAAGCTACTAGAGGCTTTGAAACACAAAATTAGGCTCTAAAACTTTAGATGACCTATCGGGTCATCACAACGTGAAAGCCATGTACGCAAGGTGACGAGTGGGTACACAGTTTTGTATATGGTATTTGACTAGTTTAGGCCACTTAGACTCTTTTCATGCTTTACTTGAATTGTAGTATTATGTTCTAAATTCTCATAGTCAATCTATTCTTACTTGTGTTAGTCTATCCTTACATGCCTTAAATGATTTCGTTAACACTTGTTCTACATTCTAATCTAAATTTCTCTCATGCTTTAGTTGAACTTATTTCCTCTATTAATGTTACAGGTTATCTCTTTCATTGTTGATTATCATTATTTGAAGTTATTGTTCGTGTTATCTCTTTTAATCATAATAATCATTACTTGAAGTTATTGTTCATGTTATCCCTTTCCTTGTTGATTTCTATTATTTGAAGTCGTTGTTACACATTATCTCTTCCATTGTGAGTTAATCTTATTTAATATCCTGGTTATACATTGTCTCTCATCGTTGAGTTATTGGTGTTGAAGTTGTGAAAGTGTAACGACCCGGCCGGTCGTTCCGTGAGATTTACCCCGTTTCCCCCATTTTTGCATTTGTCATATATTTCTTAGCCTGTTTATGTCATGTTGGGTCAGTTAGTTTGGGTCCGTAGTGGTCAAGGTGAGAATTAAGGCATTTAGTCCTCTAAAGTAGCCTAATAGTTGAGGAAGTCAACGAAGAATTGACTTATTGGTGAACGACATTGGAATACCGATTTTATGGCTCGGATAGCTTCGTTAGGTGATTTGGGACTTAGGAGTGTGTTCGGAATGAAGTTTTGATGTCCGGTGTAGAATTAGGCTTGAATTGGCGAAAGTTAATTTTTGGCAATTTTCGGTCGGCAGTGGAAAATAGGCTATTGGGGTCGGAATGGCATTCCGAAAGTTGGAACAGGTCTGTAATGTCATTTTGGGTATGTGTTCAAAATTTCAGGTCAATCAGAGGTGTTTTGGTTTGTTTCGGCGTAGTTGGCGAAATTTGGAAGTTTCAAATTTCATAGGCTTGAATTTGATGTAATGTTGGTGTTTTCATATTGTTTTTGGTTTTTCGAAGGCTCGACTAAGTTGGAATAATGCTATAGGGTGTGTTGGTATGTTTGGTTGGGGTCCCTCGGGGCTCGTGATTGATTTTGGATGGTTGGTGAAGTTTTGAACTTGGAAAATATGCAGCAAATGGCTGCTGGTGTAAGTTTCTAGTGTTGGCCGCACCTGCGGATGGGCAGCCGCAGGTGCGACGTCGTAGGTGCGAAAGATAATGCGCAGGTGCGAAAGGAGGATAGGCAGGGGGAAATCCGCAGGTGCAAAGAGTTGGCCGCACCTGCGAAGCCGCAGGTGCGGAGAAGTGGCCATAGGTGCGAAAATTGGTCCGTTGGTGGGATTTTGCAGGGGTCCCAGGTGCGGGTCCGCGGGTGCGATTAAGTGTCCGCAGGTGCGGAATTGTTGGGCAGAACAGTATAAAAGAGACCTCCGTGAAATTTTATTCATTTCACTATTGTTGCATGCGGTTGGAGCTCATTTGAAGGCAAATTGAAGAGAGAATTCGTGGTTTTTAAGTGGTGATAAGTTCCCGGGTTATTAAAGTCGTTTCTATACTATTTTGTTCGGATTAGGCTTGAATATTGAAGGATTAAAGTAGGAAAAGGTTGGGAAAAATGGGTGGAGGATTGGAAAATTCTTTTGGCAAATTGGGTAGGCAATTGTGGTCTGATTGTGGTGTTTTTGGTATGTGTAGAATCGTGGGAGGTAGTGATGTAAAATTTATCGAATTCTGAGGCATGGGCTCAAGGCTCGGGTTTGGCCGAATTTCGAGATTCTTGCATAATTTGATAGTTTTCGATTGGGTTGTGTTCCTTTAGTATATATTAATGATGTTAAACTGGTTTTGGCTAGATTCAGAGCAATCGGGAGCCAATTTGAGGGGCAAGAGCATAGCAGACTAGTGTTGTATCCCGGTAGAGGTAAGTAATGGTTATAAATCTTGTCCTGAGGGTAAGAAACTCCGGACTACATATTTCTCATTGATTTTAGAATGGCGCACATGTCGGATGACGAGTATGTGGCGCGCACTGATTTTTGTATTGGACTTGGTCCTCTTCGCGGCAACTATTGAGTTGCATATTTTACTCAAAACCTTATGTTAAATTATGTTCTAAATATTGTTGCAATATTTGGGCTATAAGCCGTGTTTGGGGCCTCGTGCCGATCTGTTTAGACCCCTTGGGGGATTTTTACTGCTGTCTTCCTCACTATTTATTGATGATTTCACTCAGACGCATTGTGCTTACTGTTTTCGAAACTCAGCCTAATTTACACTACTTTGAGATTTAAAAATGATGTTTTGGGTCGAGTACCCTGTTTTACTAATTCGCCTGAGGGGCTTTTGAGAGGTTCTGCTGAGTGAGGCCGAGGGCCTAATTGTGAGGTTATGATACGCCACAAGGTGGCTTGATATTAGCGCTTAGGCTGAAGGAGCCCCTCCGGAGTCTGCACACACCCCCAGTGAGCGCACCGAGTACCGAGTGATGAGTGATTGGGAGGCATGAGTGACTGTGAGGTATGCCCGAGGGGCTGATTATGAGTGACTGTGAGGCATGCCCGAGGGGCTGATTATGATACATGTTTTTGCCCGAGTGACTACTTATGGTTTTACTACTTTCACTCTGAACTTATGAAACATGTTTTGCCCGAGGGGCCTCTTTATGATTCATTTCATTTTCATACTAATCTTTCGGTTTGAAGTTGTTGAAAATATACATTTCTCAAATGATTTTTCCGAAGTTGGTTTTAAGGCATGATGATTTCATATATCTATGTTTATTCTGTTGGAAAGAAAGGCTGTGCATAGTGTGAATTGATGACATTGATTTTTCTGTGATTCCTTGCCACTTAGACTTGATTTATTTTCATTACTACTGAGTTGGCGTACTTACATTACTCCCTGCACTCCTTTGTGCAGATTCAGGTGCAGAGACCGAGCATTAGCTATCTATTCCATGCGAAGCCGGAGTGCGGGATATAGAGGTAGCTGTTCAGCGTCCGCATCATCTTTGTTTTCCCTTCTTGTTGTATCTAGCTATTTATTTGAAGGTTTTGTATTATAATAGTATACTTTTGGCTTATCTCTCTTAGATGCTCATGACATGTTGGCTTCGGGTTTTGGGGTTGGTTGCACTGTTTATTGGCCTAATGTATTTAGTAAACTCTGTATATTTTATGAAATTCATGAAATTGGTTGGGAATTTGAAAGAAACTATGAACATGGGATAATTGGCTAGCCTAGTTCCATGATAGGCGCCATCACGACCGGTTTAGGATTTGGGGTCGTGACAGTTTGGTATCAGAGCCTAGGTTATATAGGACTCAACGGCCATGAGCAGGTTCAGTAGAGTCTTCCGTATCGGTACAGAGACATCTGTACTTATCTTCGAGAGTCTGTCGAACTCTTAAGAAACATTTCTATCTTCTTGAACTCTTTCGTGCTAATCTATTGATTCTTGAAATCTGAACTTACGTTGTTTCATTCTCTCATAGATGGTGAGGACACACAATATCGATCAGAGTGACCAGAATCCAGCTAGACCAGCGAGAGGTCGATGCCGCGGTCGAGGACGTGGTAGAGGTAGGGGGCCAGCTCGCGCAGTAGCCGAGATAGTACCACAGGGTCCCCCTATCATTCAGGATCAGGTTCCACTGCTGGTGTTCCAATGGGACAAGATCAGGAACCGGTAGTGCCTATGGTTATTCCGGGTCTTCAGGAGACCCTGTCTCAGATATTGACAGTATGCACCAGTTTGGCTCAGGCAGTCGCCATGTCTTCTACTTCCACCATAACTCAGGCCGGGGGAGGCAATCAAACTCCAGTTGCCCAGGCACCTGAGCAGGCTGTACAGGGTATTCACACATCGGGAGCAGCCCCAGCTCAGCCAGTTGCTGCGGTCCAGGATTATGTGGTCCCTGCTATGCCTGAGGACGAGCAGCGCAGGTTGGAGAGGTTCAGCAGACTTCAGCCTCCGACTTTCAGCGGTACAGAGGGCGAGGGTGCCCAGGGGTTTCTAGATAAGTGCCAGAAAATACTACGTATTACGGGTATTTTGGAGACTAGTGGGGTCTCATTTGTTACATTTCAATTTGCGGGTGCTGCCTTTACTTGGTGGGAGTCATTCGAGAGGCGTAGGCCGGTTGGTTCAGCACCTCTCACCTGGCAGCAGTTCTCCACGATCTTTTTGGAGAAGTATGTTCCTCATTCCCACAGAGAGGAGCAACGCAGGCAGTTTGAGCAGCTGCGCCAGGGAGAGTTATCAGTTACTTAGTACGAGATAAGGTTTTCCGAGTTGGCTAGGCATGCTTCTGAGATTGTCCCTACTGATAGGGAGAGGGTGAGGAGGTTTGTAGATGGTATTGCTTATAACCTCCAGCTATTTATGACTCGGGATAGAGTATCAGGTGCTTCATTCGAGCAGGTTGTTGACATAGCTCGAGATATTGAGTCAGTTCGGTGCTAGGAGCGGGAGGAGAGGGAGGCCAAGAGGCCTCGTGGTTCGAGAAGTTCTAGTGGTGCTCCCTTCAGGGGGAAGTTTCAGGGCCGTTCATTCAGGCCTCCTCAGTCAGCCCGCCCATCGTATAGTGGTGCATATTTGGGGCATGGTCCCCATGGTTCTCAGTCAGGCCGTACTACATTTGGTGCCGTCCCAGCTCAGAGTGCAGCTCGAGCACCCCCAGTTCAGAGTTCTCCTATGCATGAGTCTTCTAGTGGCCGTTCAGGTGCTAGGGGTTTCTATCAGTCCCCGCCTCCAGCTCCAGGGAGTTGTTTTGAGTGTGGAGAGTTCGGGCACGTGTGGAGGTAGTGTACCCGCCGTTCAGGTGGTTCTTCTCAGCAGAGGGGCCAGCCCTCGACTTCATCTCTAGTTACTTCACCACCCGCCCAGGCAGCCAGGGGGTGGTAGTCAGTCAGCTAGAGGCCGCCCTAGAAGGGGAGGTCGAGCAGGGGGAGGTCAGGCTCACATGTATGCATTTCCAGCCAGTCCAGGTGCTATGGCTTCAGATGCCGTGATCGCAGGTATTGTCTCAGTTTATTGTCGAGATGCCTTGGCTTTATTTGACCCTGGTTCTACATATTCATATTTTGCCCGTTTCCTGGATATGCCATGTGAGTCTCTAGTCACCTCTGTTCATGTGTCGACTCCGGTGGGTGATGCTGTTGTTGTGGACCGTGTGTATCGGTCGTGCATGATATCTATTGGGGGTCATGAGACCCGAGTGGACCTATTGTTACTCAACATGGTTGATTTTGATGTGATATTGGGCATGGATTGGTTATCTCCATGTCATGCTATTCTTGATTGTCACGCTAAGACCGTGACCTTAGCTATGCCAGGGTGTCCGAGGGTCGAGTGGAGAGGTTCTTCCGAGTATATGCCTAGCAGGGTGATTTCCTACCTGAAGGCTCAGTGCATGGTTGAGAAAGGGTGTTTGTCTTATCTGGCCTTTGTGAGGGATGTCAGTGGTGAGACTCCCACTATTGATTCGGTTCCTGTGGTCCGTGACTTTCCGGACGTGTTTCCTGCAGACCTGCCAGGCATGCCACCTGACAGGGATATTGATTTTGGTATTGACTTGGTGTCAGGCACCCCACCTATTTCTATTCCACCTTATATTATGGCACCAACGGAGCTAAAGGAATTGAAGGATCAGCTTCAGGAACTCCTAGATAAGGGGTTCATTCGGCCCAGTGTGTCACCTTGGGGTGCACCGATGTTGTTCGTGAAGAAGAAGGATGGGTCCATGCGTATGTGTATTGATTATCGGCAACTGAACAGAGTTACGGTGAAGAACCGGTATCCCTTGCCTTGCATTGATGATTTGTATGACCAGCTTCAGGGAGTCAGAGTGTTTCCAAGATTGACTTGAGATCTGGGTATCATCAGTTGAAGATTCGGGATTCTGACATTCCGAAGACTGTTTTTAGGACCAGATATGGTCATTATGAGTTCTTGGTTATGTCATTTGGGCTGACCAATGCCCCAGTTGCGTTCATGCAGTTGATGAACATCGTGTTTTAGCCTTACCTTGATACTTTCGTCATTGTGTTCATTGATGACATCCTGGTTTATTCTCGTAGCCAGGAAGAGAATGCTTAGAATTTGAGAGTTGTGTTACAGAGGTTGAGGGAGGAGAAGCTTTATGCAAAATTCTCCAAGTGTGAGTTTTGGCTTTGTTTGGTAGCTTTCTTGGGGCACGTGGTGTCTAGTGAGGGTATTCAGGTTGATCCGAAGAAGATAGAGGCGGTGCAGAGTTGGCCCAGACCGTCCTCAGCTATAGAGATTACGAGTTTCCTTGGTTTGGCGAGATATTACTGTCGCTTTGTGGAGGGATTCTCTTCTATTTCTTCGCCTTTGACCGGATTAACCTAGAAGGGTGCTCCATTCAGATGGTCTGATGAGTGTGAGGAGAGCTTTCAGAAGCTCAAGTAAGCATTGACCACAACTCCGGTACTAGTTTTGCCTACTGGTTCGGGTTCTTACACAGTCTATTATGATGCTTCTAGAGTTGGGTTGGGAGCGGTATTGATGCAGGACAATAGGGTGATTTCCTACGCGTCTAGAAAGTTGAAGGTGCACGAGAAGAATTATCCAGTGCACGATCTTAAGTTAGCTGCCATTGTTCATGCCTTGAAGATTTGGCGACATTATTTGTATGGAGTGAAGTGTGAGATTTTCACTAATCATCGTAGTTTGCAGTATCTGCTGAGGTAGAAGGATCTGAACTTGCATCAGAGGAGGTGGTTGGAGCTTCTCAAGGATTATGACCTCACTATCTTATATCAACCGGGGAAGGCCAATGTAGTGGCCGATTCCCTGAGTCGTAGAGCAGAGAGTTTGGGGAGTCTAGCCTACCTTCCAGTAGCAGAGCGGCCATTAGCCCTTGATGTTTAGGCCTTAGCAGGTCGGTTGGTGAGATTGGATCTATCAAATCCCCCGCGGGTATTGGCTTGTGTATCCTCCAGGTCTTCTCTTTACGATCAGATTAGAGCACGCCAGTATGATGATCCACATTTTCTTGCTTTTCAGGACAGGGTCTGTCACGGTGATGCCAGGGATGTGGTTATTGGTGATGATGGGGTCATGGGGATGCAGGGCCAGATTTGCGTGCCCAATGTAGATGGGCTTCAAGATTTGATTCTAGCCGAGGCCCATAGTTCGCGGTATTCCATCCATCCAGGTGCCGCAAAGATGTATCAGTATTTGAGGCAGCATTATTAGTGGAGGCGGATGNGTGCCCAATGTAGATGGGCTTCGAGATTTGATTCTAGCTGAGGCCCATAGTTCACGGTATTCTATCCATTCGGGTGCCACAAAGATGTATCAGGATTTGAGGCAACATTATTGGTGGAGGAAGATGAATAAAGATATTGTTGAGTTTGTGGCTCGGTGCCTCAACTGTCAGCAGGTCAAGTATGAGCACCAGAGGCCAGGTGGATTGCTTCAGAGATTTGATATTCCGGAGTGGAAGTGGGAGCGGATCACCATGGACTTCGTAGTTGGACTCCCACGGACTTCGAGGAGGTTTGATGCTATATGGGTTATTGTGGATCGGCTGACCAAGTCCGCGCACTTCATTCCTGTTGGTACTACTTATTCTTCGGAGCGGTTAGCTGAGATTTATATCAGGGAGATTGTCCGATTGCATGGGGTTCCAGTTTCTATCATTTCTGACAGAGGTACTCAGTTCACATCTCAGTTTTGGACAGCCGTGCATAGAGAGTTGGGTACTCAGGTTGAGTTGAGCACAACGTTTCATCCTCAGACCGACGGGCAGTCGGAGCGTACCATTTAAATTTTGGAGGATATGTTGCATGCTTGTGTGATTGACTTTGGTGGTTCATGGGACCAGTTTCTGCCACCAGCGGAGTTTGCATATAATAACAGCTATAAGTCGAGTATCCAGATGGCTCAGTATGAGGCTTTATATGGTTGGAGGTGCAGATCTCCGGTTGGTTGGTTCGAACTGGGCGAGGCTAGTCTATTGGGCACAGACTTGGTTCAGGATGTGTTGGGTAAGACGAAGTTGATTCAGGAGCGGCGTCACACGGCGCAATCTAGGCAGAAGAGTTATGCGGCCCGGAAGGTCCGAGATGTGTCTTTCATGGTTGTGGATAAGGTGTTTCTGAAGGTGTCGCCCATGAAGGGTGTTATGAGATTCAGGAAGAGGGGAAAGTTGAGTCCTAGGTTCATTGGGCCATTTTAGGTGCTTCAGAGGGTTGGGGAGGTAGCCTACATACTTGTTATGCCTCCCAGATTGTCGAGTATTCATCCGATTTTCCATGTTTCGATGCTCCGGAAGTATGTTGGTGACCCGTCTCATGTTTTGGACTTCAGCATGGTTCAACTCGAGGGTGATATGTCATATGAGGTAGAGCCAGTGGCTATTTTGGGTCGGCAGGTTAGAAAGCTGAGTTCTAAGGATATAGTTTCAGTGAAGGTTCAGTGGAGAGAGCAGCCGGTGAAGGATGCCACCTGGGAGACCGAGCTGGAGATGCGGGACAAATATCCTCACTTGTTCGAGACTCCAGGTATGTTTCTAGACTCGTTCGAGGACGAACTTTTGTTTAAGAGGGGGAGGATGTAACGACCCGACCGGTCGTTCCGTGAGATTTACCCCGTTTCCCCCATTTCTGCATTTGTCATATATTTCTTAGCCTGTTTATGTCGTGTTGGGTCAGTTGGTTTGGGTCCGGAGTGGTCATGATGAGAATTAAGGCATTTAGTCCTCTAAAGTAGCCTAATAGTTTAGGTAGTCAACTGAGAGTTGAATTATTGGTGAACGACCTTGGAATGCGGATTTTATGGCTCTGATAGCTTCGTTAGGTGATTTGGGACTTAGGAGTGTGTTCGGAATGAAGTTTTGATGTCCGGTGTAGAATTAGGCTTGAATTGGCGAAAGTTAATTTTTGGAAATTTCCGGTCGGCAGTGGAAAATAGGATATCGGGGTCGGAATGGTTCCGGAAGTTGGAATAGGTTCGTAATGTCATTTTAGGTATGTGTGCAAAATTTCAGGTCAAGCAGAGGTGTTTTGGTTGGTTTCGGCGTAGTTGGTGAAATTTGGAAGTTTCAAAGTTCATAGGCTTGAATTTGATGTAATTTTGGTGTTTTCATGTTGTTTTTGGTGTTTCGAAGGCTCGACTAAGCTGGAATAATGCTATGGGGAGTGTTGGTATGTTTGTTTGGGGCCCCGAGGGGCTCGGAATTGACTTCGGATGGTTGGTGGAGTTCTGAACTTGGAAAATATGCAGCAAATGGCTGCTGGTGTAAGTTTCTGGTGTTGGCCGCACCTGCGGATGGGTAGCCGCAGGTGCGAAAGGCCATGCGCAGGTGCGAAAGGAGGCTAGGCAGGGGGAAATCCACATGTGCGAAGAGTTGGCCGCACCTGCGCAGTCGCAGGTGCAGAGAAGTGGCCGTAGGTGCGAAAATTGATACGTTGGTAGGATTTCGCAGGTGCGCACCTGGGACCGCAGGTGCGGGTCCGCAGGTGCGATTAAGTGTCCGCAGGTGTGGAATTGCTGGGCAGAACAGTATAAAAGAGACCTCCGTGAAATTTTATTCATTTCACCATTGTTGCATGCGGTTGGAGCTCATTTGAAGGCAAATTGAAGAGAGAATTCGCGGTTCTTCAGTGGAGTTAAGTTCCCGGGTTATTAAAGCCGTTTCTATGCTATTTTGTTTGGATTAGGCTTGAAAATTGAAGGATTAAAGTAGGAAAAGGTTGGGAAAAATGGGTGGAGGATTGGAAAATTCTTTTGGCAAATTGGGTAGGAAATTGTGGTCCGATTGTGGTGTTTTTGGTATGTGTAGAATCGTGGGAGGACGAGGTTTCTAGTGATGTAAAATTTATCAAATTTCGAGGCGTGGGCACGTTGCTCGGGTTTGGCCGAATATCGAGATTCTTGTATAATTTGATAGTTTTCGATTGGATTGTGTTCCTTTAGTATATATTAATGATGTTAAATTGGTTTTGCTAGATTCAGAGCAATCGGGAGCCAATTTGAGGGGCAAGAGCATAGCGGACTACCGTTGTGTCCCGGTAGAGGTAAGTAATGGTTATAAATCTTGTCTTGAGGATAAGAAACCCCGGACTATATATTTCTCACTGATTTTAGAATGGCGCACATGTCGGATGAAGAGTACGTGGCGCGCACTGATTTTTGGATTGGACTTGGTCCTCTCCGCGGCAACTATTGAGTTGCATATTTTACTCAAAACATTGTTGCAATATTTGGGCTATAATCCGTGTTTGGGGCCTCGTGACGATCTGTTTAGACCCCTTGGGGGCTTTTTACTGCTCTCTTCCGCACTATTTATTGATGATTTCACTCAGTCGCATTGTGCTTACTGTTTTCGTAACTCAGCCTAATTTACACTACTTTGAGATTTAAAAATGATGTTTTGGGTCGAGTACCCTGTTTTACTGATTCGCCCGAGGGGCCTTTGAGAGGTTCTACTGAGTGAGGCCTAGGGCCTCATTGTGAGGTTATGATACGCCACAAGGTGACTTGATATTAGCGCTTGGGCTGAAGGAGCCCCTCCGGAGTCTGCACACACCCCCAGTGAGCGCACCGAGTACCGAGTGATGAGTGATTGGGAGGCATGAGTGACTGTGAGGTATGCCCGAGGGGCTGATTATGAGTGATGGTGAGGTATGCCCGAGGGGCTGATTATGAGTGACTGTGACGCATGCCCGTGGGGCTGATTATGATACATGTTTTTTGCCCGAGTGGCTACTTATGATTTTACTTCTTTCACTCTGAACTTATGAAACATGCTTTTCCCGAGGGGCCTCTTTATGATTCATTTCATTTTCATACTAATCTTTCGGTTTGAAGTTGTTGAAAATATACATCTCTCAATGGATTTTTCTGAAGTTGGTTTTAAGGCATGATGATTTCATATATCTATGTTTATTCTGTTATAAAGAAAGGCTGTGCATATTGTGAATTGATGACATTGATCTTTATATGATTCCTTGCCACTTAGACTTGATTTATTTTCATTACTACTGAGTTGGCGTACTCACATTACTCCCTGCACCCCTATGTGCAGATTCAGGTGCAGATACCGAGCATTAGCTATCTATTCCGTGCGGAGCCGGAGTGCGGGATATAGAGGTAGCTGTTCAGCGTCCGCAACATCTCTGTTTTCCTTTCTTGTTGTATCTAGATATTTATTCGAAGGTTTTGTATTATAATCGTATACTTTTGGCTTATCTCTCTTAGATGCTCATGACATGTTGGCTCCGGGTTTTGGGGTTGGTTGCACTGTTTATTGGCCTAATGTATTTAGTAAACTTTGTATATTTTATGAAACTCTTGAAATTGGTTGGGAATTTGAAAGAAACTGTAAACATGGGGTTATTGGCTAGCCTAGTTCCACGATAGGCGCCATCACAGCCGATTTAGGATTTGGGGTCGTGACAGAAAGCCGTTGTTACGTTTAGAAGAAATAATTATTGTTGAAACATCTTCCTTGTTGAGAATTTTACATTTATTATTGTGGTCGATATTCTTTTACACGTGGTGGATCTATGGGCTATTATTTTGGAAACATTGAAATTGATGATTGTTGGCAAGTTGTGATATATGGGCACTTGTGGTGCTAGGTATTATTGTGAAGTGTTATTGGCTCGTATGCGGCGATATAAGGAAAGATTGTGATTGATATTGTGAATTGTGAATACGAGCTTCTGCACATCTTTTGTGCAGATCCAGGTACGTCTGCTCATGTCATTCGTTAGTGATCATCTGTTAGCTTCTTTATGGAGACTTCAAGGTATGTGTGCTCTTCGTTCGCACGCCTCGGTGTCACCTTACTTTATTCTTATTTCTTGTTGTATTTTCTTTCGGACAATGATGTAGTAGATATTCTAGTCTTACTCTGTAGAGCTTATGACTCAGTTCCACCGGTCTTGGGGAGTGTATTGTTGTTGATTTTGTATTTAAAAGTTTGTATCAGTTATTCAACCTTGTTTTAGTATTCTGTTAATTTTTTCTGTCAAGTTATTATTAACTGTTAGGCTTATCTAATCGTATAGACTAGGTGCCATCACGACATCCTACGGAGGGAAATTGGGGTCGTGAAATATTAGAAAGATACATTAGTGCACCAATTGCACTAAGATATGGTACTTCAGGACCAAGAAGCTCTTCATTCCTTCCTTGAGGTCGGAATGGATCCTTATTCACATCAAGTGATCAAACAACTATTAGAGTATTTAGCGGATGTGCTTCAACCATGTAAAACCGTTTCAATGCCTTTTCTGTGTAGGCATGTTGATGAACAAAAATCTCATTTGTCAAATGTTCAATTTGCAAACTGGGATATTTTGTCTTTTCGAGATCTTTCATCTCGAATTCCTTATTTAAATAATCAATTGCCTTTTAAAGTTCTGTAGGAGTTCTAATTAGGTTTATGTTATCAACATATACGGAAAATACAACAAAATTAGATGTTGTTTTATTTATAAAAACACATGGACAAATGAGATCATTTATATAACCTTCCTTTAATAAATACTCATTAAGGAGGTTATACCAAATTCGTCCTAATTGCTTTAGACCATACAAAGATGTTTGCAATTTGATTAAAAATATTTCTCGAGACTTTGAATTATGTGCGTCATGCATTTTAAATCCTTCAGAAATTTTCATGTATATTTCATTATCAAGAGTGCCATAAATATAGGCTGTAATTACATCCATTAAATGCATTTCAAGTTTTTCATGGACATCAAAACTAATGAGATAACGAAATGTTATTGCATCCATGATAGGTGAATATGTCTCTTCATAATCGACACAAGACCTTTGTGAAAATCCTTGTGCAACAAAGCATGCCTTATATCTTTGCATCTCATTTTCCTTATTCCTCGTACGTACAAAGACTCATTTATAGCCAACAAGCTTAACACCATTAGTTGTTTGGGCTATAGGCCTAAAGACATCATGTTTCGTAAGTGAATCCAACTCTGATTGAATTGCTCCTTGCCATTTTAGGCAGTCACGTCTTTATCGACATTCTCCAACAGATTGAGGTTCACGATCCTCACTATCTTGCATAATACTAGATGCAACATTATATACAAAGCCATAATCCACCACTATATCAGATCGATTGAAATTCGTCTCAATATCGATTGGATTTGTTGATAGTTTCTTATTTTCTTGAGTTTCAAGCTCAGATTTCCTGAAGAATCTCAGGATTGGTTAAATCAAGAATTTCTTTATGAGACTCTTTCGTAGTGTCATTTTGATCAGTTATTTTTATTTTTCTAGGATTTCAATCCTTAGAGCCCAATGTTCTGCCACGCTTTAAGCATGCAATATGTCATGACCCCAAACAGAAGTGGGCTACCTCATTTTCATGAGTAGCAGTCCTGCTGTCATTTTCGGACGTTTACTCAAATACTCTGAAAGGCCATTTTGAGTGTGATAATGAGCTACATGATGTTTCACTTTTATCTTAATTGATAAGTAATAATTATTAAATGCTTGGGATGAAAACTCAGTAGCATTATCAAGTTGAATAGACTTACTGGATTATCGGGGAACTATGCCCGTATATAATTATTTGTGTCATTAATTTTGCAAATGCCAGGTTGCGATACCATCTAGAAGATGCATCTATAAAAACCATAAAATATCTAAATGATCCACTAGGTGCGTGAATAGGTCCACAAATATCCCTTTGTATATGTTTCAAAAACACAGGGGGCTCAATCCAACCTTTGTTGCTGATGGTCTAATACTTGCCTTGATAACAAGAAGTGCAAGAAAATTTTTTATTTAAAAAGAATCTCTAAATTCTTTAATAGATACCCATTTGAGTTTTCTATAATTCGTCTCATCATAATTGATCTAGGATGTCCAAATCGACCATTCCAAAGTACAAAAATATTAGAATCAATAATCTTTTGGTTTACGATAGAATATGCCTCAATTGTGCTCATTCTTGTCTAATACAGGCCACAAGACAAAGATGAAAACTTCTCAACAACTCATTTCTGGCCGGAGACATTCTTGGTAACGATGAGATATTCAAGATTATTCTCATCTATTGTCTCAATATGGTATCCATTTCGGCGAATATCTTTAAAACTCAAAAGGTTCCTCTTGGACTTGGAGGAGAATATTGTATTATCTATTATAATTATTGTTCTCTTAAGAAGAGGTATAGTAGTTCTTCCAGAGCCTTCAATTAAATTACTACTACCAAAAATTATAGTAACATCAGCCTTACACATACTTAAATGAGAGAAATATTTCTGCTATTTGAATATTGTTGTGTCCTACATGAATCAATTAAATAAATATTTTTACAATTGAACTTTGTTCAAAATTTGCTTTGTGGGATATCCATATTTGCTTTCCATGGTTTCACATACAAAAGAAAATATATGAGTAAACACTATTATTTTCAGAGAATAGGAAAAGATATAAAGTCAAACAATGATTCAATAATGACCTTTTAATGGAATTTCGAGCAAACTCTTATTATGATACATAAAATTACGTAGCTAAAAATAATGCAATTGTGAGTACACTACACATATGAATAATACAACTATAACAAAACTCTCTAATAGCAAGTCATACTCTCCAACCAGTATAAATACTCAACGACATAGAAGTTATATATTGGTTGAAATAATTAAGTGATATGTATTAAAAATTAGATATATGTGCAGAGAAAAATAGCTAATTACGTGTATCAATGACATAAGTCATCATTAATATGACGCAAGTGTAACGACCCAGCCGATCGTTTTGAGCATTTACATTCCGTTCAACTATTTGAAGTCTTGAGCAGCATCGTGGGATATATTATGACTTGTGTAAATTGTTGATTTTGGTTTTCAGGCTATTTAGAATTTATTTGGAGAATGATCCTTAACTACAAAGCTATAAATTGGAAGAGTTGACCAAGTTTGAACTTTGTGTATTTGACCCCAGATCAGAGTTTCAATAGTTTCTGTAACGACCCGGCCGGTCGTTTCGAGAGTTTATCTCGTCTCCTCCATTTCTGCTTCATTGGTTGTGTGGTTCATCTCTTTTGTGTGGTGTTGGGTTGGTTGGCTCGGGTTCTGAGTGATTGTGGAGGGAAATGAGACACTTAGTCTCTTAGCTTGGTTTAATAGTTGGAAAAGTCAATCGGAAGTTGACTTATAGGTATATGATCTCGGAATGGGGTTTTTATGGCTCAGATTGTTTCGTTAGGTGATTTGGGACTTAGGAGTGTATTCAGAATGTTATCTGGAGGTCCGGAGTAGAATTAGGCTTGAATTGGCAAAAATTGAGTTTTTGGCAATTTCCGGTCGGCGATAGAAAATTAATTATCGGGGTCAGAATGGAATTACGAAAGTTGGAGCAGGTCCATAATGTCATTTGGGATGTGTGTGCAAATTTCAGGTCTTTCAGATATGGTTTGGTTAGATTCGGCATCGTTGGAAAATTTCAGAAGTTTAGAAATCCTTAGGCTTGAATTATGGATTTGTTCGGTGTTTTAGTGTTGTTTTAGGTGTTCTGAAGGTGTGACTTAGTTCGTGTGTTGATATATGACATGTTGGTAAATTTGGTTGAGGCTCCAAGGGCCTCAGGCGTGTTTTGGATGGTTAACAGATGGGATTTGGGAAGTTTGAACTGCTGGAAATGGGCTGGTGTAATTCTTCTTGTGGGCCACACCTGTGGGTGGGGAGCCGCAGGTGCGACGATCGCATGTGCAATTATGGATCGCAGATGCGGAAGATGAGGCCTGGGTAATTGAGTGCAGGTGCGGAAGAGAGGCTCGCACCTGCGAGCCTGCAGGTGCGAAGGGGCAACCGCAGATGCGAAGTGGGCGTAAGTGAGTTCCGCAGATGCGCACCTAGGACTGCAGGTGCGAGTCCGCATGTGCGAGTTAAGTGTCCGTAGGTGTGGAATCCCTGGCAGAACCTATATAAGTTGCACTTCACGAATTTTCTCATACTTCACCATTTTTGAAGACGGGTTTGGAGCTTTTTGAGGGATTTTGAAGGGGGATTCAAGGGAAACACATTGAGGTAATGTTTTGGAACCTAATAATCGATTCTATGTGGTATTTGACTGATTAATCGTGAAATTAGTGGGGTTTAATGGTGTAATTTGAGGGATTAGGGCTAGAAGTTCTAGACTTTGAATTAAGGATTTGAGGGACCCTTTGTTGTCGGATTTTGGTGTATTTGGTATGCATGAACTCGTGAGAGTGTAAGGATTCCTGTTTTGTAATTTTTATCGAATTTCGAGACATGGGCACGGGGGTTGGGTTTAGCCAATTTCGGGATTTTTGGTTGAATTTGATAATTTTCGGGTGGGCTTCGTTCCTTGGTATATATATATTAATCATGTAACTCTGATTTTTGGTAGATTTGGAGAAATTGGAGGTCGAGTTTTGAGGTGAAGGCATTGAGGGCTAGGATTTCAGCCGGTTTTGAGGTAAATAATGTTTCCAAACTTGGTTCTGAGGGTTCGAAATCCCGAACTATATGCTATATAATAATAATTAAGGTGACGCACATGCCAAGTGACGGGCGTGCGGGCGTGCACCAAGTGAATTGTGGCCTGGCTCATCCCATGGCACCATCTAATAGCTATTTCGGATTGATATCCGCACTTTTATTGATGTGGTTAATGTGAACATGCTAGAAATCATGCTAAGTCAAACGTTTGGGCTTCACGCCGAACATGCTGAGACCCGAGTGGTCGTATATTGCTGTCTCCTTATGTGTTTATTTGAATTTGTATACTCAGTCCTGTCATAGCCTATCATTTCATGCCTCAGTCTTGGTAATTGTTGATTTCATGTATATTTATCATTGTTTCGGGCTTGTTCATGCATTTGTGAGCCCATGTGAGCGAGACTGGAGAGTAATTACTAAGTGAGGCCGAGAGCCTGTTATTGAGACAGTTATGGGATCGGATTGCACACCGCAGCGATACTCTGATCATGCCTTCGTTGGCTTGATATAGCACTTGGGCGAGTAGGAGCCCCTCCGGAGTCTTTACACCCCATTGAGCGTATTGATATTGAGGGATGGATCTTCCCTGGACATGGATCTTGTCCGAAGTTGATGATATGTGAGGGATGGATCGTCCTTGGACATGGATCTTGTCCGACTGTTGTATTCCGGAGATGGATCTTCTCTGTAGGGGATGGATTGGCCTTTTTCCTCAGTACTGAGTGACTACGGTCACCGGTATTTACGCATATTCCGGGATGGATTTTCCCTGGGCCTGAGAGCCATATACAGTACTGAGTGGACTTCTGTGTGAGAGCTGTGAGCACTATGCGCATTTCCACACTGTTGATACATTGGCATGTAAAGTACTGGGATATACTTGGGTTACTTATCATATCGATCATATTCTGTTTTCATTATCTGTTGAAACTGTGAGCATGCCTAAATCATGTATACTGTTTTCATTACAATTATTGAGGTTTAGTCCGTCACTACCTCTCAGCCCGTAGTTTGGGTTCGTTACTTCTGAGTTGGTGTACTCACGTTACCCCCTGCACCTTGTGTGCAGATCCAGGTACATCGAAACCCGATAGTGGTTGCTGAGCTGCAGTCAGAGTTTCTTTCGAGGCATCGAGGTAGCAGCTGGCGATCACAGCCTCGATTATCTCCTTCTCTATCTACCTGACTTATTTAGTTATTTCATACAACTTTATGTCGGCATTGTATTTTGATATTCAATGTAGTAGCTCATGATTCGGCGACACTAGATCTAGGTTTGGTTTTAAATGATGTTTCAATAATGTTAAACTTTTAAATGGATTACTACTGATACTTTTGCTACTAAATTTACAATTTTTCCGAAAAATAATCTCACTTCAACAAAAATGTGTGGCTTGCCTGATTCCACGATAGGCGCCATCACGACGGGTTTTTTGTGGTCGTGACAGTTCTGTCGGTTTGGATGGTGATTTTGGACTTGGCCTCATGCTCGGATTTGCATTTGGATATTTCTAGAAGGTTTCGGCATTAATTGGCAAAATCTGGATATTTGAAGGTTTGAAATCTTCATGAGTTTGATCGGGATTTGACTTTGATCATATCGAGATCGGATTTTGGTTTCGAAAATTGAAATAGTTTCGTCATGTCATTTAGGAGTTTTGCACAAAATTTGAGTTCATCTGGGTTGATTTGATATGGTTCGACATGAGTTTTGTAAATTGAAAGTTCAAAAGTTCATTAAATTTGACTTTGAGGTGTGATTAATCGTTTTGATATTGTTATGAATGATTTGAGACACCGAGTAGGTTCGTGTTATGTTATGGGACTTGTTGGTATATTTGGACGGGGTCCTGAGGGGCTCGGGTGATGTTAGGGTGGGATTCAAATTATTTTGGAACTATTTGGTTAAGGCTGGTTTGGCAGGGAATTCGGGTGCGACCGCACCTGCGAAGCTATGGGCGTAGGTACAGAGCCGCAAAAGCGGTAGAGTAATCACATCAGTAGAAGGTACAACTGGGAGCAGGAGTCCGTAAATGCGGAAGTTTCATCGCATCTGCAAATGGCGCAGATGCAGTGGCTTTGGCAGAATGGAAGCAAGGAATACACTTGCCCCTTTTGTTCTCCTTATTAAGAGGTTCTTCGCAATCGCAGAGAGATAGTACTTGCGGGTGACTGCTACATATATTATGTATAGAGGTATCGCGAGCAACCTGACAAAGAAGATCGGGATTGGGTGCGGTGGCTTTGGCGTAGCAGCGAATAGGGTCTCGCAGCTGTGATGTCGCAGAAGCTAAGAATTGTTCCACAGGTGCGAGGGGTCAGCTTTTAAGTGAAGTCCCCAGAAGAAAAAATTGTGTCACAGAAGCAGCGCCACAGAAGCGGCTATTGTTTCGCAAATGCAAAATTTCCTGGGCAGAAACTATAAAATCGAGGGTTGTCCATTTTATCATATATTGAGCTATAGACCTCAGATTTCGGCAACTTTTGAAGCGATTTTTACCATATGGATTGGGGTAAGTGTTATGTACTCGGTTTTGATTATTTTCATGAATCTATCCTTGTTTTTGGCATTTGATTGATGATTTCAAGAGAGAAATTGGGGATTTTTGTGTAAAATTTTATAAAGTAAAATTTCAAGTTTTGAGCATTGATTCAGAGTTAGATTTGAGTGATACTAGTATGATTGGACTCATAATTAAATGGATTATTGGATTTTATGAGTTTTGTTGAGTTCCGAGGTACGGGCTAGGTTTGACTTTTTGGTTGACTTTGGAATTTTGATTAAAGATTCAACCTTTATCGACTGGGTTTGTTTACTTTGGCCTTATTTGATGTTCGTGAGTTGCTTTTGGCTAGTTTTGAGCCATTCGGAGGTCGGTACGTGCAAGATGACATTTTTGGAGTATTGTTTGGCTTGATCGGTATTGAATTTGGCGTGTTCGAAGTAAGTAACACTTCTAAACTTGGTGCTGAGGGTATGTACCCTTGAATAGACGTGTTATGTATTTGGTGTTTAGGTGACACACATGCTAGGTTACATGTGTGTGGGCGTGCACCGTGTGAATTATGACTTAGATGATTCTGTTGTACCGTGTAGTATTCTATCTTGTTTTTATCCATGAAATTCTTACGTGCTAGAATAATTGAGTTGTGATCCATGTTAGAAATCATATTTAGGCTATGTACTTATTCTGCTGGGACTCACTGAGGTCATTTTTGCTGTTGTGTAAATTGTAATTATATTCTTAGTCATATTCATTCATTTGCATATCATATCTCAATCTCTGTTATCATCGTTGTCACATCATGTCATTATTTTTTGGATGATTGGCATGAGAATTGTGAGATCGAGAGACTGAAGAGATTGATGACTGAGCTGAGGCTGAGGATCAGATTGTGAGTGATATTGATGGGATCGGGCTGCACACCGCAACAAGTGTTATTGACTCATGATGGGATCGGTCTGCACACTGCAGCGGGTATTAGTGATTCATATGTGGATCAGATTGCAAGCCGAAACAAGCCTCATGGCTAAATGTGGATCGGGTTACATGTCACAACAAGCTTTATGGCTATATGTGGATCGAGTTGCACGCTGCAACAGGCCTTATGGCTATATGTGGATTGTGTTGCACGCCGCAACAGGCCTTATGGCTATATTTGGACCGGGTTGCACGCGCAACAAGCCTTATTGCTTTATGTGGATCGGGGTGGATGATGCAGCAGGCCTTATAGGCTTTATTACTATTGATGGGATCGGGGTGCACACCACTACAGACATCATACAGTGCTGAGTGATTGAGTTTGCTGAGGTATCGAGCATGATGAATGGTAGTGCAAGACAGTGAGATTAAGTACTCTGAGAGTGTTAGTACATGATTTCATCACTGTGATGCATTACATTGACATGTATACTTGACATACAAGCACAGATATGCATTTCGTCATGCTACACGGTATTGTGCCATTCATGGCTGCATATGCACATTGACAAGTATGCGTAGAGATGTACTTTCCTCATGAAATCTGAGATTGAAATATTTTATCTATTGTTGAAAGTTTTTGGGAAAAATCATAGTTTTTTGATATACTCACATTTTGGTAAACTCGGTGAAAGATTTCGGTTTTACTGTCATACTTGAGAAGCATGCTTACTTTTCCGTAACTGTGAACGATCTGAGCATCCTATCTTTGAGTTGTTTCTTGTACTACTTTTATTATAATATTATTAGTTGTTGTTGGCCATTTTGGAATCTGACCGTTTATCCAAGCTCGTCACTGCTTTCAACTTAAGGTTATGTCTGTTACTTATTGAGTACATGAGGTCGATTGTACTCGTACTATACTTCTGCACCTTGCATGTAGATTTTGGATGCTGATTGTTGTTGTGTATGGAAGGAACTGCATTGAAGATGTACCTGCGTTTCAAATAGATGATGATTTCATACCAGCTTTGTAAACTCTAAATCTTAGAAGCTCATGATTTGTTCTACCAGTCCTTGGGGTTTTGTATAAAAGATCAATTATTTCGTCATTTATTTTCTCAATTAAATATCATTTGAATAGGATCATTGCTATTTGGCTTACCAAGCAGGCTGGGTTAGGTGCCATCATGACTATTCAAATTTTGTGTCATGACAAGTTAGTATCAGAGCTCTAGGTTCATAGGTTCTACAAGTCATGAGTAAGTGTCTAGTAGAGTCTTTCGGATTGGTATGATGACGTCCATACCTATCTTCGTGAGGCTACAAGGCATTTAGGATAAACTTCCCATCTTTCCTTCCTTATCGGGCGACATTGATTCACCTTAAAGCGTATCTCTTAGAATTTCCTTCCACTCACTAGTATGCATATGTGAGCGCTCGATATCAGCTGTGCATCAATGACTTGTGATTCTATGGATGAGGTACGAGATGCGTTTTCTGTGTTTTGGTGATGGGCCAGTCTAGAGGACTTGAGGCCGGGCTTGAACCACAACTTAGGATCGGTAGTTTCAGTTATGTGAGCATGTGATTTTGGACTTCTATGTCCTGTGGTATCTGTATGAGTGGGATTGGTGACTCGATGAGTGCTTGGATGGCTATATGATGAGTAGGATGTGACTGCGGGATGTGTTCAGATGGTTTGAATGTGATGAGAGGACTTTGCTTGAGATGTGAGAAGCACTATTGGATGATCAATTTCTGTGGATGTGTCATACATTCTTAATTTATGAAGGTTTTTGAGAGATTCTTTCGTGTTATTTCATCGTGGAACGAATTAGACTCTCATGTCTTGCTGATAAGTTCAGACTCAGGAAGATTAAGTGATTGCGTAGTGGTTATGGCTATGAAAGGGTATAGAGAGATGTCAGTTTGAGGCTAAACAAGTGGATTATCACCTGCGGGGTGATCTACGGATATGTGATCCTTATGATGTTGTGTGGAGGTTTTATTTTCTACTAGTGGGTATAGGTGTTTCTATTTGAGTTTGGATTGGTTTAGAAAGTTACCTGACCGTCACGAGGATGAATGCGAACTTAGCAGATGATTTCATGTATTATATGGTTTGTGTTACATGAGCTTATGAAGCATTTAGTTAAATCTCACTATGGTATTATGGCGGTAACAAAGTATGTGCATTGTGAGTTATAGAGTGTTTTTATCTATGGCTTTGAGCCAAGTGAGGGAGTCTTCTATCGACGATACATGTTGTATTGGTTTAGGTCTGAGGCATACTTGTTGATCGATTATGATTTGCAGAGATTGGTTTTGAGGATGACTTAAGGTAGGAAATTTCTGGATGCATGGTGTATTACACTTTATGGGTATATGAGAATGGAGTGATTGAGTTGTTATTCGTGAAGGATGTGGTACGAATGGAGTAGGAATTTTCTCGGTTGCATTAAGGCGGGGTTACTTCTTTGGGTGTTATCGTGCTAATAGGGCACGAGTCATCCGACCCGTTTGGGTGGTGCAATTGAGATCTGAGCTGAGTGGGTGACTCTCGATAAGATTCTAATGGGTTCAATATTTATGTGTCGCATTTGAGGATTATCCATATTTCTATATGGCTAGAATATAAGATTTGCATTGGAATGTGTCGAGACTCGCGGTATTTCTATATCATGATGTATTCTACATTTTAGTATCATGAAGGTGAAGGAAACGACTCTAGAATTCACAGAAGGTATTTTCAGAGTAGGTGTCTCAGTTATAGTACTTTTGGGATGCTTAAGAGGGAATACAGTGGCTTATGGGCCTTAGGGTGGTGTAGTTTTATGCTAGGATCTCTTGTGGCCAGCTTTGGGTAAGGATCGTGGTGTTCTGGAAAGGAGAAATGTCACCTTGAGGGTAATTCAGAAGGAACCCGGAGAAAGTAGGACAACTTGGTAGGTTGGATCAGCACGGTAATGGATGTGATCGGTTCTTTGGATACTTATGATGTGGTGAGTCTCTACAGGTGTTTTGTGGCAACACTCTTGGGTTTGGCCACCTGTGTGGCTTGGTTGAGTTTGAGAGATTCAGTTCTGATGGCTTAGTTATGTGCAAATGAGTTTCTAATGGAAGGTTTATGAGGAGCTTACCGGCATGAGAAGCATGTTGCGTATTGTGATTTTCTCCTGGATGGGTTCAAATGGAAGGTTTATGACTGATCGGGTATGTATTCTTCTGTTGAATCAGAGTTGATTACGATATTCTCGTGCTTTTCATATGATGGCATGATGGATGCGGTGTGTTGTGTGGGGTTGAGATTTGGTTGTCCAAGGTCGCGGTTCAGTTTTGAAGGGAAGGTCACAAATTCTTAGACAACATGAACAATTTCAGAGATGAATGTTATTACTACTTGGTATTGCCTCGGAAGGGTGCACATTTCGGAAGGTGCACTGTGTTTTGACTTACGGATGCTTCATTGGTATTGCGATACTCGCCTGGTTGATCGACTGTTGATGTTCAAATTTTGCTATGTGGCATGGAAGAACTTAGAAGTATTTCTCGTGGGGATGATTATGTATGAGAGATGTGTTAGTCATTCGAGTGGTGAATTTGGGATTAATTATGGTGATTCATGTGTTCTATAGATTTGGAGACTGGTAGTTCTCAAAAGCGGATTGTTTTGGGGTTGCGGACTGTAAAGATGTGGCCAAAGTTATCTAGATGGTGGTACATGTTATGGTTAGATTATTGTGGACTTTTGGAGGGCTATTTATCTATTTGGAGATGACCGAAGTTTATTTGAGGGCCCATTAGTAGGCCCTAGGAGGATGTGTATTCTACACCGGGTTGGATTTGTTGACCCAACACCGTTGTTGCTAAAAAGTGTGTCTGTAACGACCCGAACAGTCGTTTTGAGCTCTAGCGCATCGTTCAGCGGTTTGAAGTCGTGAGCAGCTCCATTTCAGGTATTATGACTTGTAGGCGTGGTCGGAATTGAATTTTGGAAAGTTTAGAGTGGGTTTGGAAAGAAAATTCTCATTTTAGAAGCCTTCAGTTGGAGAAATTGACTAAGATTGGAATTTTGAGTAAACGACCTCCGAATCGGGATTTGAAGGTTCCTGCAGGTTCGTATGACGATTTCAGACTTGGGCATATGTCCGGATCGGGCTTTGGATAACCCGAGAGTGTTTCAGCGTATATGTGGACGTCAACATTTTTGAAGAAATTTCCTAAGTTTGGCTTGAAGCGCATTTCAGTGATATTGATGTCTGTTTGGGATTCCGAGCCTGGGACTAGCTCTGTATGGTGATTCTGGAGTTGGGAGCGCGATCGGAAGTGAATTCGGATGTCCGTAGGTCATTTTGAAGTCATTTGGCTAAAGATAGAAATTTGAAGGTTTTTGAGAAATCCGATCGGAAGTGGAAATTTTGATATCGGGGTCGGAATGTAATTCCGGAAGTTGGAGCAGGTCCATAATGTCGAATATGACTTGTGTGAAAAATTTGAGGTCAATTGGATGTTATTTGATGGGTTTCGGCATCGAATGTGGAAGTTTGGAATTTCAAGTTCTTAAAGTTTGAATTTTAGAGAGATTCGTGATTTCGGCATTGCTTGTTGTGATTTGAGGCCTCGAGCAAGTCCGTGCTATGTTTTGGAACAGGTTGGTGTAATTGGACGGGGTCCCGGGGGCCTCGGGTGGATTCCGGGTGATTAACGGATCAAGTTTGAAGTTTGAAGAAGGCTGAGGTTGTTGTAATCTGGTGTGACTGCACTTGCGAGGCTTGGGTCGCAGGTGCGGCTTTGGTGCCGCAGGTGCAAAAGTTTGCTGGTTTGGCAGGGAGCGCAGGTGCGAGGGAGTTTCCACACCTGCGAAGCCGCATATGCGGACATTGAGCGCAGGTGCGAAGTTTGGCTTGAGCTGAGGAAAGCCACAGGTGCGGAAGTTTGGTCGCACCTGCGGAATCGCAGGTGCCAGAGCTGGATCGCAGGTGCGAGAAATGGCCTGGGCAGAATGTTTTAAAACCGTGGTTTTTGGCTATTTCCTCACTATTTCATCTTGGCATGTGCGATTTTGGGAGGCTTCAAAGGAGGATTTTCTTCATGCAATGCTAGGTAAGTAATTCCTTCATGTTTCTAAGTTAAATACAAGGTTATTACATGGAATTATACATGAGAATTAGTAGGAGAATTGGATTTCTACCCACGAATTTGAGCACGAAATTTAGAGTAAATTGTATATTTGAGTTAATAAGGCTATGGGTAGAATATATCTTCGAGAAATTTTGGATTCCGGGCACGTGGGTCCGAGGGCATTTTGGTGAATTCGCTGAGCGGGGTTGGAAAATTATATAATTTGGAATTTTTTGCAAATATTAGAGTATATTTTCATTGGTGTGCCATTGTTTGGATTGTTTTGGGGCGTTGTGCATCCATTCGAGTTGTCGGGAGGGCTTGGAAGCCGGTTATGGAACTTCAGAGCGAGGTAAGTCTCCTTTATAACTTTGTGAGGGGGAATTGTCCCCCTAGGTGAACTAATTAAGTATGTGCTAGTATCTACGGGGGATACGTGCGCACGAGGTGACGAGAGTCCGTGCTTAGCTACTATTATGCCATGTACGGGTAGTCTAGGACCCACTAGCATGCCTTACCTGTTGTACCTGTGATCTTGCCTGTAATATCAGACTGCTAATTTAATCGAAATAGTAATTGAATATCTAAGGAAGACTAGGGTTCATTTTCTTAATCATCTAGAAAGAGAATTGATTTCCTTTGTGGGCAATTGTATTCCGGATAAGGTTATATTATTAAATATTATAAAAACTTGGCAAATGAAATTTCGAGAAAGGATTTAATTACCATTTTGTGGTTTTTAAAAGAGAAATCTGTCATTTACTTGAGTATTTGTTTTCCCGTCGTATTCAGGGTGGTCTGTTGATTGTGCATGACTGCATGTGACCGCTTCGCAATTTACATTCCGCGAGCGGAGTGTTATTTCCCCCACTTTCATGGGAGCGGGCCGTACGCCATGGCGGATTGAAAAATGCACTTATGGTACGGGCCGTTCGACCCTCGACAATGTATAGATATGAATATTTTATGGCAAAGGTGCACTTATGGTTCGGGCCGTTCGACCCTC
The DNA here is from genome assembly GCA_005239505.1 of Nicotiana paniculata. Lineage (NCBI taxonomy): Eukaryota > Viridiplantae > Streptophyta > Magnoliopsida > Solanales > Solanaceae > Nicotiana > Nicotiana paniculata. The sequence continues at coordinate 8,205 of ML356099.1, read as the reverse complement.
GGCAGTGCACATACATGATTATTTTTATGGCTCAGGCTGGTTGTCCTTATCCCGTATGCGCACGCTAAATTGTTAAATATTCTTCATGGATTTTGAAGTGATAAGATATTTGGGGGAAAATAAAGAAGAAATTATTTATTTAAGATATTTGGGGGAAAACAAAGAAGAAATTGTTTATTTAAGATGTTTGGGGGAAAATGATGAAGTAGTAACTGTTTATTTACTTGGATTTCAGTGCCTTATATATTTGCTGCTTTACTACCTTTACATGCCTGCCGTGCTCATCATATTCTGTTAAATTAATTTGTTGGACCTTAGTGAGTGTCTAATTCGACCTCTCGTCACTACCTCTCTGAGGTTAGGCGGTCGACTTACTGAGTACACGTTGTTTTCGTACTCATGCTACACTTTTTGTGCATTTTTATTGCACAGGTACTTTCATAGCGACGTGGCTGGTTGGAGACTTAGGCGACCTGCATCATCCGGAGGCGATCTGCAGCTGATAGAGTCTCCCTCATATTGCATTTATTTCCATGTAAATTCCTTTTCCAATTTGTATTTCGGACAAGCTTGTAGTATTTGTGAAATTCTTAGAATTTGCGCATGTACTTGTGACACCGGGTTCTGGGATGTGTTGGGATATATTTTGCTGAAATGGAATATTTAAACCATTGTATTTACTTAACGAATTTTTATTTAGTTATTATGTAATAAAGTGAAAGGTAATAATTTTCATAAATGTTAGAAACATGAATTTATTTCAACTAATTAATGATTGGCTTGCCTGACGGTGGTGTCCGGCGCCATCACGACCTTAGTAGATTTTGGGTCGTGACAATGTCATTTGGTTAGAGTTGTGGTTGTTCGTGTTCTGATATGTTCTATGTGTGACTCCTCTATGCTACGAGAGCTTGTGATTCACTAGTTATATGCACACATGGTGTAGTTCTGTTTGGGCCTTATAGCGGAATTTGAGCGAAATAGTTATTCGAGTGTTGAATAGTTGATTGTGCCTTGGTTATGGTCCTTCTGAGCTGTGGTATATTGTGTTTTTTTTCTTCTCCATGGTTATGGCCATACATTTCATGTATTTGATGTCGAATCACATGTAGTTATTGATTTTGAGCATTGTGGCTTGAGGTACTTCATATGGACCGGTGTTTGGATGGGTCATGTATTGCAGCGGAGTTATGTTGGAATATGATCCTTGTGTTAGATTCGTGTGTCTTCGTTCTACTATGTATGATGGGTTCATAGCATTGCGGTTTTGGTGGTACTTGTTGAGCTTGCATGACAATTCTCTCATTTGAGTCATTTTTCATTATTGGGTGCATTTGAATTGTTGCGTATTGGTGCACGGATTGCACAATTTGTGGATTAAGGTTGTATTGGTATGGAATTCAAATAGAATAGTTATGTTTGAGGAGATAAGGTCATTGGACCTAGAATGGATACTATCAGATTTTATTATGGTAAGTTTGGAGGAATAATATCGGAAGTCAGATTAGGATTTGGCTTTGATTTTGTTGGACGAGAGGGATCTCCATGATTTGTTGATATAATGAGAGGTTATTTGTTTATGCGTGTTTCTTTCATCATCGCAGTGAACAAAGGTTTTGAATGAGGTTTTGTTTGATATGAGGTTTGTTACCGGTGTCGAGTTTGTTTCGAGCAACTACTGTTGTCGAGAATTATTGCTACAAGTATGCGAGTTGTGTGGTATATCATGTAATTACGTCTTGAATTATGTTTATGGCTTGATACAACTTGTTGAGACTTATACAATGTGTAGATGCGAGATTCAGGTCTTGTAAGAAATTCTGGGTGTTGGAAATTGGGTTCTGAGGCTTATGGACTAAGGTTAAAGTAGTGATCTTCAATTATGTTGTGTTGTCAAGCTTACATGGACTGGGATGATGCGGAATCACCCCTAGTATGTGCATGATAAGGTTACACGATGATTTGATGGCTTAGGAACAACTCTTGGCACATTCGAGGACTAACGTATGTTTAAGTGGGGAGATTGTAAGGACCTAGCTGGTCATTTTGAGTATTTGCATTCTGTTCAGCTATTTGAATTCTTGAGCAGCATCGTAGGATGTATTATGACTTGGCTGAATTGTCGATTTTGGTTTTCAGGTTATTCGTAGCTTATTTGGAAGAATGATCCTCAACTAGGAAGCTTTAAGTTGGAAGAGTTGACCAAGTTTGACCTTTGTGTATTTGACTCTGGATCAGAGTTTCGATGATTCGGTTGGGTCCGAATGGTGATTTTGGACTTGGCCGTATGCCCGAATTTGCATTTAGATATTTCTGGAAGGTTTCAACACTAATTGGCAAAAATTGGAAATTTGAATGTTTGGAATGTTCATTAGTTTGACCGGTATTTTACTTTGATGATATCAGGATCGGATTTTGGTTTTGGGAATTGGAATAGTTTCATCACGTCATTTGGGACTTATGCGCAAAAGTTGAGTTCATTCTGGGTTGATTTGATATGGTTCGACACGAGTTTTGTAAGTTGAAAGTTCAAAAGTTCATTAAGTTTGATTTGAGATGTGATTCGTTGTTTCGATGTTGTTATGCGTGATTTGAGGCTGCGAGTAGGTCTGTTATGTTATGGGACTTGTTGGTATATTTATACGGGGTCCCGAGGGGCTCGGGTGAGTTTCAGACAAGATTCCGATCATTTTGGGACTATTTGGTTAAGGGTGGTTTGGTAGGGAATTATGATGTGACCGCCCCAGAGGAATCACAGAAGCGGAAGGTACAACTGGTAACAGGAGTCCGCAAATGCGGAAGTTTCATCGCCTCTACGAATAGAGCAGATGCGGTAGCTTGGCACAAAAGCGGAAAAGGGCATAGGAGGAATAGGAGCTCGCACCTGCGATGTCGCAGAAGAGGAGAATTGTTCCGCAGGTGCGAGGGTAACTTGTTAACTAAAGTCCGCAGAAACGATGCCGCAGAAACATCTATTGTTTCGCAACGAAATTGCTTAGACAGAAGCTATAAAATTGAGGTTGTCCATTTTATCATATATTGAGCTGTAGACCTCAGATTTGGGCGACCTTTGAAGTGATTTTCACAATATGGATTGAGGTAAGTGTTCTCTACTTGGATTTGATTATATTTCATGAATCTATCCTCATTTTTGGCATTTGATTGGTGATTTCTAGAGATAAATTTGGGGGGTTTTGTCTAAAATTTTATAAAGTAAATTTTTGAGTTTCGAGCATTAATTCGAAGTTAGATATGATTGAACTAGTATGGTTGGACTCGTAATTAAATGGGATATCAAATTTTATGAGTTTTGTTGAGTTCCGAGGTCCGGGCTTGAGTTTGAATTTTTGGTTGACTTTGGGCTTTTGATTAAAGATTCAACCTTTATCGATTGGGTCTGTTTCCTTTGGCATTATTTGATGTTCTTGACTTGCTTTTGGATAGTTTTGAGCCATTCAGAGCTCGGTATGCTCGGGATCACATTTTTAGAGTATCGTTTGGCTTGAGCGGTATTGAATTTGGCTTGTTTGAGGTAAGTAACATTTCTATACTTGGTGCTAAGGGTATGTACCACTGAATATATGTGTTATGTGTTTAATATTGAGATGACGCACATCCTAGGTGACATGTGTGTGGGTGTGCACCGTGTGAATTATGACTCGGATGATTCTATGGTACCGTGTAGTATTCTACCTTGTTTTTATCCATGAAATTCCTACGTGCTAGAATAATTGAGTTGTGATCCATGTTAGAAATCATATTTAGGCTATGTACTTATTCTGTTGGGACCCACTGAGGTTATTTTTATTGTTGAGTTATTTTCTTAAATTGTAATTACATACTCAGTCATATTCATTCATTTTCATATCTGATCTCAGTCTCTATTATCATCATTGTCACATCATGTTACCAATTTTTGGTCTGATTTGCATGAGATTTGTGAGCTCGAGAGACTGGAGAGATTGGTGACTGAGTTGAGGCTGAGGGCCGGATTGTGTGTGATATTGATGGGAACGTGCTGCAGGCCGCATCAAGTGTTATTGATTTATGATGGGATCGGGCTGCACGCCTCAGCGGGTATTAGTGATTCATATGTGGATCGGGTTGTATGTCGGAACAAGCCTTACATATTATGGTTATATTATTGTGGACTTTTGGAGTGCTATTCATCTATTTGGGGATGTCCGGAGTTGATTTGGGGGCCCATTAGTAGGACCGAGGAGGATGTGTATTTTACACCTGGTCGGATTTGTTGACTTAGCACCATTGTTGCTGAAAGGTGTGTCATTCCATTAGAGTTGTGCTTGTTTGTATTCTAATATGTTCTATGTGTGACTCCTTTATGCTACAGTGGATCGTGATTCGCTGGTTATATAGACACATGGTGCGATTCTGTTTGGGCCTTATAGCGAATTTGAGCGAGATGGTTATTCGAGTGTTGAATGGTCAATTGCGCCTTGGTTATGGTCCTTCCGAGCTGTGGTATATTGTGTTATTTGATTCTCCATGGTTATGGCCATACACTTCATGTATTTGATATCGAATCGCGCGTAGTTGTTGATTTAAGCATTGTGACTTGAGGTACTTCATATGGACCGGTGTTTGGATGGGTCACACATTGTGGCAGAGTTATGTTAGGATATGATCCTTGTGTTAGATTCGTGTGTCTTGGTTCTACTATGTATGACGGGTTCATAGCTTTGCGGTTTTGGTTGTACTTGTTGAGCTTGTGGGCAGTTCTCTCATTTGAGTCATTTTCCATTTTTGGGTGCATTTGAATTGTTGCATATTGGTGCACCGATTGCATGATTTGTGGCTTAAGGTTGTATTGGTATGGCATTCTAATAGAATAGTTATGTTTGAGGAGAAGTGTTCATTGAACCTAGAATGGATACTATCATATTTGATTACGGTATGTTTGGAGTAATAATATCGAAAGTCAGCTTAGGATTTGGCTTTGGTTTTGCCGGACAAGAGGGAGCTCCACAAATTGTTGATCTAATGAGTGGTTATGAGTTTCTGTGTGTTTCTTTCATCATCGGTAGTGAACAATGGTTTTGAATGAGGTTTTGTTTGATATGAGGTTTGTTATCGGTGTCGGGTTTGTTTCGAGCAACTACTGTTATCGGGAATTATTGCTACAAGTGTGCGAGTTGTGTGGTATATCATGCGATTACGTCTTGGGTTATGGTTAGGGCTTGATATATCTTGTTCATACTTATACAATGTATAGATGCGATATTCGGGTCTTGTAAGGAATTCTGGATGTTGAAAAGTGGGTTTTGAGGCTTACAGACTAAGGTTAAAGTAGTCATCTCCAGTTATCTCGTGTTGTCAGGCTTACTTGGATTGGGGTGACACGGGATCACTCCCTGGTATGTGCATGATAAGGTTACATAGTGATTTGATGTCTTAGTAACAACTCTTGGCACATTCGAGGATGAACTTCTGTTTAAGTGGGGGAGAATGTGGACAGACCTGATCATTTTGAGCATTTTCATTCCGTTCATCTATTTGAAGTCTTGAGTAGCATTGTAGGATGTATTATGACTTGGTTGAATTATCGGTTTTGGTTTTGGTTTTCAGGTTATTCAGAGTTTATTTGGAAGAATGATCCTCAACTAGGAAGCTTTAAGTTGAAGAGTTGACCAAATTTGACCTTTGTGTATTTGACCTCGGATCAGAGTTTCGATTATTCTGTTGGATTCGAATGGTGATTTTGGACTTGGCCGTATGCCCGGATTTGTATTTGGATATTTCTAGAAGGTTTTGTCACTAATTGACGAAAATTAAAAATTTGAAAGTTTGGAATGTAATGAGTTTTACCGGTATTTTACTTTGATGATATCGGGATCGAATTTTTGTTCCATTAATTGGAATAGTTTTGTCACATCATTTGGGACTTGTGCGCAAAATTTGAGTTCATTCGGGGTTGATTTTATATGGTTCGACACGAGTTTTGTAAGTTGAAAGTTCAAAAGTTCATTTAGTTTGATTTGAGGTGCGATTCGTCGTTTCGATGTTTTTTATGTGTGATTTGAGGCCCCAAGTAGGTATGTTTTATGTTATGGGACTTGTTGGTATATTTGGATAGGGTCCCGAGGGGCACGGGTGAGTTTCAGACGGGATTCAGATCATTTTGGAACTATTTGATTAAGGTTGGTTTGGCAGGGAATTCTGGTGTGACCGCACCTCCGGAGTTATGGGCGCAGGTGCCGAGCTGCAAAAATGGTAGAGTAACCGCAGAAGCGGAAGGTATATCTGGTAGCAGGAGTCAGCAAATGCGAAAGTTTCATCGCCTCAACGAATGGCATAGATGCGGTGGCTTTGGCGCAGAAGCGAGAAAGGGCGTAGGAGCAAATAGGAGCTCGGAGCTGCGGTGTCGCAAAAATGGAGAATTGTTCCGCAGGTGTGAGGGTCACATGTTAAGTGAAGTCCGCAGAAGCGATGCCACAGAAGCGGTTATTGTTTCGCAAATGTGAAATTGTCTGGGCAGAACCATCGAGGGTTGTCCATTTTATCATATATTGTGATATAGACCTCGGATTTTGGCGACTTTTGAAGTGATTTTCACCATATGAATTGGGGTAAATGTTCTCTACTCGGTTTTGATTATATTTCATGAATTTATCCTCGTTTTTGGAATTTGATTGATGATTTCAAGAGAGAAATCAGGGGGAGTTTTGTCCAAAATTTTATAAAGTAAATTTTTTTAGTTTTGAGCATCGATTCGAAGTCGGATTTGAGTGAAACTAGTATCGTTGGACTCGTAGTTAAATGAGTTGTCGGATTTTGTGAGTTTTTTCGGGTTTCGAGGTGCTGGCTCAGGTTTGACTTTTGGTTGACTTTGGGCTTTTGATTAAATATTCAACCTTTATCGATTAGGTTTGTTTCCTTTGGCATTATTTGATGTTCTTGAGTTGCTTTTGGCTAGTTTTGAGCCGTTCGAAGTTCGGTATGCGCGGGATGGCATTTTTGAAGTATCATTTGGCTCGCTCGGTATTGAATTCGGCTTGTTCAAGGTTAGTAACACTTATAAACTTGGTACAGAGGGTATGTACTTCTAAATATACGTGTTATGTGTTTGGTGTTGATGTGACACACATGCTAGGTGATAGTCCCGCGCCGTGTGAATTATGACTCGGATAATTTTGAGGTACCATGTAGTATTCCATGTTATTTTTATGCATGAATTTCCTACGTGCTAGAATAATTGAGTTGTGATCTATGTTATAAATCATGTTTAGGCTATGCACTTATTTTGTTGGGACCCACTGAGGTCATTTTTATTTTTGAGTTATTTGCTTAAATTGTAATTACATACTCGGTCATATTTATTCATTTGCATATCAATCTCAGTATTTTTTATCATTGTTGTCACATCATGTTAACATTGTATGGTCTTAGTGGCATGAGACTTGTGAGCCCGAGAGACCGGTGAGATTGATGATTGAGCTGAGATTGGGGGTCGAATTGTGAGTGATATTGATGAGATCGAGTTGCACGCTGTAGAAAGTGTTATTGATTCATGATGGTATCAGTTGCACGCCGCAACGAGTATTAGTGATTCATATGTGGATCGGGATGCACGCCGCAGCAGGCCTTATAGGCTTTATTACTATTAATGGGATCGAGCTGTATGCCGCAGCAGGCACCATACAATGCTGAGTACTAAGTGTGCTGAGGAATCGAGCATGATGAGTGGGAGTGCGAGACAGTGAGATTGATTACTCTGAGAGTGTGAGTACATGATGTTGACCCATGTCACTGCATAGTTTTGAAGATTGACAAACGACTGACTAGTTGAAGCAGGTCCATCAGAGAACACATCTTGAACTAAATAGCTGGCACATGAACCGTATATGCTTAGGATATGTTTGTGAATATGAAGTATCAATGAACCAAGAGATTGTCTTCTAATGTGAAAAGGTTGCAAACTGGTCTGATTAATTGAAGTCAAATTCAGCAAGGAAAGTTCAAAAGAAAGGAAGTTGAGTTTGGTTCGAATTTGTTCACCTAGGTAGAGTTGGACTAGAATTGGAAGACAAGCTCAACGACTGAATCAATAAATACTTGATGTATTTTTGCTGGAATTCAACACGCACAAAAGCTGAAGTGAATCAAAGTCTGAAAGCAAAATTTCCAGAGTTATTTTGCTAGCAGAATCATTGTGTGATGCAAAGGCTACAGTTCAACTAGAAGAAC
>MDKI01138061.1:0-19024 GCA_005239505.1 Nicotiana paniculata | reverse complement strand
CCCCAGGATTATATTTGCAACGCCCGTTTAGTCTTCTACAAGACATAGTTGAGCGTGATCACAATCACTTAGTTTGTACAAGGTCCTTCCCAATGGGAAGTGACTGCTGCATTATTTCTGCATTGTAGCGTATTGCAAGCAGTCACTTTCCAGCTGTAGAGAGTTTAATTCGTAACTGTTGTCAGGGAAACCCAAAGGGATCAGGTCCCTGAGTTGATTCTTTATCGTCTGAAGTCATAAAGTTGACATTAGCTTGAGTCCGTTGATTGAGATATATACCAAATGTGCATCAGGTTCTTTATCTGGTTCTTTCACAGTAAGTTTGTTAGATCATCAAAACATAAATCTAAGAGACTGTAAACCCATCACTATACATGTTTGAAATGAAATTATACTCCGATTTTTTTACAAGCACCAATTCACACAAATATATGAAACATACGCGCCAACTAGGTGATGTCACGTCATTTTTTAAATATTATTCCTTATTCTGTATTTTTTTAATTTTACCTTCTTTTTTTTCTTCTCCTCCTACAACCTCTATCAAGATGTTTTCACCATAGAACCATCATTATTTCAGTGACACATCTTCTCTTTCCCAAAAATTATCCCCTAAATTATTTTAAATACAAAGATGATAAATTTCTCTCTCTTCCTCTCAATTGCTCTATTTCCTCGTCATGTGACACACCTTTTCTTTTCAGTTTCAACAACAACAACAACAACAACAACAACAAATACAATATAATTCCACAAGTATGATCTGAAAAGAGTAGTGTGTAAGTAAATCTTACCTCTACCTTGAGGGTAGAGAGGTCGTCCGATAAGCAGCAACAACCAGCAATAACAGCAGTAAAATAATAATACAACAAGTAGTTACAACAACAAGATAATAAGGCAACAAGCAGTATCAACAGTAAAATAATAAGAAAATATGTAATAATAAAGATTACCAATAATCGAATACAAGGGTAACTACTAATACGGCTGGTATGGGAAAGACACACACTCGACTACCTATTAATCTTCTACCCTAATTCTCCCTCTTTCCAATTTCACTTGCCCCAATTTTCCGCTGGAGAACTCTGTTGTTTCTGACTAAGGAACACCACTCTTTCTTCCTCTAACTCCTTCTATTCACGATTTCTTCCATCTTGTATTAGATTGGTAGAAAGAACAAAAAAAATAATGAAAAAGTTAATCCCACAAGAAAATAATTTTTCTGATATCTTCTTACGAAGGAGAACTTTTACTGCAATTGGTTCAACCCTAATGGGTAATTACGTATTTTTCCTTTATAAAAGCTAAATATTCCCGTCTTAATTTCTTATGTTATTTACATAGTTTGTTGAGTTCATGAAACCTTTTTTCAAAGGGGCCCCACATGATAAGGTGGTATATATTATCAACTTCTCGTATACTTTGTGCTAGAGTATTATAATCCATAGGAAACATATCCTAATAATATATACTGTATACACGTGACATTTAGTAGCTTATAACTTTTCTTAGCTACAATACAAACTTTATTCCTTTAATATATAAATACATTCGGATGAATTTGTAGTGGGGGATTGAAACTTCAAGACTAAAAAAGTCCATATTCAAGACTAACTCTAAATGAATGAACTATGAATGTTTCTTGATCTCACGATCAACATAATCCAAATTATTCTTCTCTTTGTTCCCACATTTAATCTCATACAATTTCTGTCTTTTCGCATTCCTTTCCCATAATATTAATAATACAAATATAGAATAAAGCATCTCGCTTCCCGAACTAATTAAGAATTCATGCTCGAGAGCACCTAATTGGAGAGCGAACCACCCCCTCAATTATTAACTGTCAAACCCTGTGTTATTACGTACAATGATGTAATTTTTTAATATGTGGCAAAAAGGAACGTATCACGACCCGGAAATTCCACCCTCGGGACCGTGAAGAAGCCTAACATTTCACTTGCTAGGCAAGCCAATGTTAGGATAATTTATCCATTTTTAACAGTTCAGATTAAATAATAACAAAGAAATCGAAATAACTTAAATAAATTTGAAGTAAAGTACGAAAAACCATAACAACTGAAATATGTTATACAACCCTGACTTTTGTGTCACGGGTGCACGAGCTACTAGAATAATACATATAAAGGTCTTAATGAAAGTAAAGTTGTCTGAAAGAAAAATATACATCTAAGAAAAAGTAGAAGGTGACTTCAGGGTTGCGAATGCCGAGCAGTAGTACCTCAAGTATCCACACTTATAGTTAAACCGAGCAATCTACTAACCGTCGCTGGGACCGACCAATAAGTGCAATCAATTTAACAACTCGAATCATAAGAATCTCTATAGTTAACGAATATGAAAACTACACATCAAGAAGGAATCTCGTACCAGATCATGAAAGGCTACACCTAATACTGATCAACAAGACTGTCAGATATATGATGTAAAGGGGTACAAGTAAGACAAATTAAGGAAAATATCAATTAAGTAAAGAAGCATGAGAGAAATTAGCATTATAATGCGAAAATAATAAATGACAAGTAACAAGTTAAGGCATGTAACAATCAAGACATGAAATATGATATAATTAATGAAATACGGATATACACGGAAACAAGTAATTGACGGTGTATAGACATTCTTCACCTTGCATATACGCCTCTGCTCATTAAATTTACATAGCACATAGCATCAAAGGTGCCAAATTCCCTCAAATCAAGGTTAAACCCAACATTTACCTCACTCTGCATTTCACTCAAAATTCAACCATGGAAATCCTGGATTTGATGTTAAAATATTATGAAATGTAACGGGTAATTGAAAGAAAGCAGATTGGAGTCAGTTACCAATAAAATTAGGAAGAAAAGCTCTTGGAAAAATTGCCACTAAGGTTTTTAGGGTTGAGAATTTGGAAGAATGAGCTGAAATTCTATTTTTCCCCTCTTTTACCAGCTGTAGATGTCGCAATTGCGATATTTTATTCGCAAATGCGAACCCTTCTCAGAAAAGACAGTCATCGTAAGATGTTTTGGTCGCAAATGCGAAACCATGCCCTTGCAAATGCGGACCACCCTTCGCATATGCGAAGATTGCCCAAAAACACGTTGAGTCGCAAATGCGGCTCTGTCTTCGCAAAAGCGGAAGAAACAAGTTTGCAAATGCAAACTTTCACCTAGTAAATGCGAAGCCTTGTTCACAGAAGCGAGGCTCGCAAATGCGAGACCTGCACCAAAGTACCAGTAACAAAAGAGGCATCAACTATTCTACTAAGTCCGAAATCACTCGGTAGCCTATCTGAAACTCACCCGAGCCCTCGCTGCTCCAAACCAATCATGCACACAAGTCCAAAAATAGCAAACAAACTCGCTCGCACGATCAAAACATCAAAATAATACCTAGAACTACGAATTGGACACCAAAATGAATGAAACTTTTAATGAAACATAAAAACATGTAACTTTTCAACCGGGCGTCTGAATCACGTCAAATCAACTCCGTTTTGCACCAAATTATGCAGACAAGTCATAAATATAGTAATGAACTTATACCAAGTTCCTGAACCAAATTCCGGACCCAGTAGTAACAAAGTCAAACTACAGTCAAACTTGGAATGTGTTTTAAACTTCTAATTTATAACAAATGGCGATAATTCGGGCTAGGGACTTAGGAATTCGATTCCGAGCATACACCCAAGTCCTAAATCACAATACGGACCTACCAGGACCGTCAAAATACTGATTCGGGTCTGTTTTCTTAACATTGACCGAAGTCAACTCAAATGTGTTTTAAATCATGATTTCATATTCTTATTAACTTTTCACATAGAAACCTTCCATAAAAAGATACGGACTATGCACGCAAATCGATTGAGGCTAAATAAAGCTACTCGAGGTTTCGAAACACAAAATTGAGGGTTAAAACTATAAATGACCTATCGGGTCATCATATTCTCACCCTCTAAAACCATCATTCGTCCTCAAACGGACATGGAAAAGTATTTGGGCTGATGAAAAGGTGTGGATATCTACTTCGCATGTCCGACTCAGAATCTTAAGTGGCTGCCTCGACCTGTTGATCTCTCCACTGTACTCGAATTGAAGGATAACTCTTCAACCTCAACTGTAGGACCTGTCGGTCTAGAATAGACACCATCCTCCTCATAAATCAAATCATTGTCCAGTTGGACTGAGCTAAAATCTAACACATAGGACGGATCACCATGATACTTCCGGAGCATGGACACATGGAACACCGGATGGACTGCTGATAAACTAGGTAGCAATGCGAGCTTGCATGCCACCTTACCCACTCTCTCAAGAATCTTGAAGGGTCTGATATACCTAGGGATCAACTTGCCCTTCTTTCTGAACCTCATCACACCCTTCATGGGTGAAACCCGGAGCAACACACTCTCTCCGACCTTGAATGCAACTTTATGTCAGCATAACTCTTCTGCCTAGACTGAGCGATGCAAAGTTGATCCTGAATAATCTTGACCTTATCCAAGGCATCATGTACCAAATATGTACCCAACAATCGAACCTCCCCTGACTCGAACTATCCAACTGGCGAAAGGCATCGCCTGCCGTACAATGTCTCATAGGAGTCATCTAAATGCTATACTAGTGGTTGTTGTTATAGGCAAACTCCACAAGAGGCAAGAACTTATCCCAAGAACCCTCTAAGTCTATAAAACAAGCGCGAAGCATATCCTCCAATATCTGAATAGTGTGCTCGGACTGTCCATGCGTTTGGGAATGGAATGTTGTACTTAACTCAACTTGCGTGCCCGAATCACGTTGTACGGCCCTCTAAAAGTGCGAGGTGAACTACGTACCTCGTTCAGCAATGATAGACACGGGCACACCTTGAAGAAGGACGATCTCGCGGATGTAGATCTCAGCTAACCGCTTTGAAGAATAGGTAACTCCTACTGGAATGAAATGTGTTGACCTGGTCAACCTGTCCATAATGACCCATATTGCGTCTAACTTCTTCTGAGTTTGTGGGAGTCCAACAACAAAATCCATAGTGATGCGCTCCCACTTCCACTCAAGAATCTCTAACTTGTGAAGCAAACCACCAGTTCTCTAATGCTCGTATCAACTATATCCTTCTTTATCCTCCTCCACCAATAGTGCTTTTGCAAGTCCTGATACATCTTGGCGGCACCCGGGTGAATAGAATATCGGGAACTGCGGGCCTCTTCAAGGTTCAACTCACAAATCCCATCCACATTGGGCACGCAAATACGACCTTGCATCCTCAAAACCCCCATCATCTCCAATAGTATCCTGTTTGACACCATTGTGCCGCATCGTGTCCTTAAGGACAAGCAAATGGAGATCATCATACTGACGTTATGTGATGCGATCATACAAGGAAGATTGAGAGACTGTGCAAGCTAGCACACTACTGGGCTCTGAAATATCTAACCTCAAAAACTGATTGGCCAAAGCCTGAACATCTGCAACAAGTGGCCTCTCACCAATTGGGAAATACGCAAGGCCACCCATACTCACATCCTTTCTACTCAAGGCATCACCCACCATATTGGCCTTCTCGGGATGATACAAAATGGTGATATTTAGTCTTTCAACAGCTCCAACCATCTCCTCTGCCACAAGTTGAGATCATTTTGTTTGAACAAATACTATAGACTCCGATGATCCATGAATACCTCACACAACACACCGTAAAGATAGTGCCTCCAAATCTTCAGTGCATGAAAAATGGATACAACCTCCAAGTCATGAACATAGTAATTATTCTCATGAACCTTCAATTGCCGCGACACATATGCAATCACCCTGCCATCTTGCATCAATATTGCACCGAGCCCAATACGAGATGGATCACAATATACCGTGTAAGATCCTCCACCTGTGGGTAACACCAACACTGGCTCCGTAGTCAAAGCAGTCTTGAGATTCTGAAAGCTTAACTCACGCCCGTCCGACCATCTGAATGGGGCACACTTCTGGGTCAATCTGGTCAATAAGGCTGCTATAGATGAAAACTCCTCCACAAACCAGCAGTAATAGCCGGCCAAACCTAGGAAACTCCGAATCTCTGTAGCTGAAGTAGGTCTAGGCTAGTTCTGAGCTGCCTCAATCTTCTTATGATCCATCTTTATTCCCTCTACTGATACGAAATGTCCCAAAAAGGTGACTGAGCCTAACCAAAACTCACACTTTGAGAACTTAGCATATAACTGGCTATTTCTCAAAGTCTAAAGTACAATCCAAAGATATTTCTCATGCTCCTCTCAGCTGTGGGAGTAGACCAAGATATCATCAATGAATACAATCACAAAAGAATTCAAGTAGGGCTTGAACACCCGTTTCATCAAGTCCATAAATTTTGTTGGGGCATTTGTCAACCCGAATGACATCACTAGGAACTCATAATGCGTATATCGAGTCCGAAAAGCCATCTTAGGGAAATCAGATGCCCTAATCCTTAACTGATGGTACCCAGACCTCAAATCAATCTTCAAAAAAACTTTAGCACCCTGAAGATGATCAAATAAGTCATCAATCCTCGGCAACGGATACTTTTTCTTGATAGTGACTTTGTTCAACTGCGATAGTCTATACACATCCTCATCGGCCCATCTTTCTTCTTCACGAACAACACAGACGCACCCCAGGGTGAGACACTAGGTCTAATGAATCCCTTATCAAGAAAACCTTGCAACTGCTCCTTCAGCTCCGGCGGGGCCATATGGTATGGAGGAATAGAAATGTACTGAATCCCCGGAGCCAAATCAATACAGAAATCAATATCCCTGTCGGGTGGCATCCCCGGCAGGTCTATAGGAAACACCTATGGAAACTCACGAACAATTGGCACTGAATCCATGGAAGGAACCTCCACTTTGGAATCACAGACATATGCCAAATAAGATAGACATCCCTTCTCGACCATGCGTCGAGCCTTCACATATGAGATAACCCTGGTGGTAGAATGACCAGGAGTCGCCCCTCCACTCTAATCGAGGTAACCCCGGCATGGCTAACATCGCTGTCTTGGCGTGACAGTCCAATATAGCATGACAAGGTAACAACCAATACATACCCAAGATAACATCAAAATCTATCATATCAAGAAGTAGAAGATCTACACTAGTCTCAAGACTCTCAATAGTAAACACACACGAGCGATAGACACGATCTATAATAATAGAATCTCCCAAAGGCGTGGACACAAACACATGAGCACTCAATGAATTATGAGGCTCAACCAGATATGAAGTGAAACAGGATGACACATAGGAATAAGTAGATCCCTGATCAAATAAAACTGAAGCATCCCTATGAAAAACGGGAACAACACCTGTGATAGCAGCGTTAAATGACTCGGTCTCAGACCTAGCTGGGAAATCATAACATCGGGGTTGCCCCACCACTCTGAACTACATCTATGGGATGTCCTCTAGCTGCCTGGCCTCCACCTCTAATGGTATGACCTCCACCTCTAACGGCCTGACCCCCACCTCTGGATTCCTGACCCTTGCCCTAGCTGGCTGAGCGGGCAGTGGAGCAACCAGTGCCAGAACCATTGCACGAGAAATCTGTTGTGGTATGGCACCTAATAATCTCAGGCATGACCTACCGATGTGCCCAACAACACCACAATCAAACACCTGTCCTGCTGTTATGGCTGCTGAAACTGAAGCTGGCCCGAACGGGCCGAATAACCACGGTGATAGCTCTGAATCGGAGGCGCATTGATAGGAGTTGATGGTGCATTGTAAGCTGGCTGCCCAGAATAAGGCATGTAAGGACCACGAATCCCTAAAGCACTGTGAGATGCCTAAAGTGTTGAATGAAATGGCCTGGGAGGATGTCCTCTACCAAAATCACCCCTACCAGATAAGGCACCACTAAAACTACCATAATGACGGGGCTATCTGATATCATCCCCTTTTCCTGAGCATGAACCGACTCGATATGTTTGGCAATATCAACGGCCATCTGGAATGTAATATCACACCAAGTCTCCTTGTCCATATGAAGCTTGATAGTGTAAGTGAGTCCATCAATAAATCTACTCACTCGCTCTTTCTCTGTAGGAAGCAAGATAGTGGCAAGGCGGGCTAAGTCCCCAAATCGAGTCTCGTACTGGGTGACAATAAAAACCACCCTGCTAAAGTAGCTCAAGCTGCTTGCGATACTCCTCTCTTAGGGTGACAGGGATGAACTTCTATAGAAATAGCTGTGAGAACTTATCCCAAGTAAATGCAGGTGACCCAGTTGTTCTAGTCAACATATAATCTCTCCACCATCTCCGTGCGGAACTAGTCATATGAAATGCGATAAAGTCGATCCCATTGGTCTCAACTATACCCATGTTCCACAGCACCTTGTGGAAGTGGTCCATAAAATCATGTGGGTCCTCAAAAGATGCACCACTGAAATGAACATGATAGAACTTGGTGAACTTATCCAACCTCAACATAGCCTCAAAATACAAAGCGGGCCTATCACCGGACTGTGCTGTAATAACCAGCTGAACTACCCCAACTGGCTGGGCTGCAGGAGTCTGAAATTGGGGAGCCACCTGCTCTGGGGTGTGAGTAGCGGGAGTCTGTGCTCCTCCTCCAGCATGAGAGACGGTTGGTACCACAGAAAATGTACCGGTCTGGACCACACTCTCCATAAGACCCACCAAATGGACTAGAGCGTCCTGAAGCACTGGAGTGGCTATGAAACCCTCTGAGACCTGAGCTGGTCCGACGGGAATAGTTTGAGCTGGAACCTCCTCCTCAAAATCCACCTGGGGCTCCACTGCGGGTGTTGCTGCTCGAGTTCTAGGATGAACTCTGCCTCTACCTCAGCCTCGGCCTTTGGCGCGATCTCGGCCTTGACCTCTGCCCCTGGTCGTAGCTCCCACCGGGGGCTCCGGCTCCTGTCCAGTGGTAGATGCAGTGCATGTTCTCTCCATCTGCGAGAGAACTAGAATAGAAGAGTTCAATCATCAATGGTAGAATAAAATCCCACGACAGAGTAAGAAAGAAGTGACATTTTTCCTAAACTCTATAGCCTCTAGAAGATAAGTACAGGCGTCTCTGTACCGATCCTCCAAACTCTACTAAGCTTTATCGTGACTCGTGTAACCTAGGAAACCTAGTGCTCTGATACCAATTTGTCACGATCCAAAAATCCCATCCTCGGGGCCGTGATGGTGCCTAAAATTTAACTTGCTAAGCAAGCCAACGTTAGAATAGTTTATCCATTTTTAACAGTTCAGATTAAATAATAATAAAGAAACTGAAATAACTAAACTAAATCTAAAGTAAAGTGCGAAAAACCATAACATTGAAATATCTCATACAACCCCGAATCTGGTGTCACGAGTGCGCGAGCTACTAGAATAATACAGATAAAGGTCTGACTAAAAGCAAAGTTGTCTGAAATAAAAATACACAGCTAAGATAAAGTAGAAGGTACTTCAGGACTGCGAACGCCGAGCAGCTATACCTTAATTCTCCACACTGATAGTCAACCCGAGCAATCTACTAACCGTCACTGGGACCGGCTCCAAAATCTACACAAAAAGGGCAGAGTGTAGTATGAGTACAACCGAACCCATGTACTCTATAAGTGTCGAGCCTAACCTCGACGAATTAGTGACGAGGCTAAGGCGGGTCACTTACAATAACTTGTATGAAGTATAAAATAATGATAGGAAAAGAAAACATGGAGATAAAATAAGGTAGTTAACTCATGGGAATAACGCAATCCTTAAATAAAACTAGTAAGTACCAGCAATACCAATCTTTAGAGTCTCATACGAAAGTACTAAAGCTAACACAATACAATAAGAAATAGAAAACACATAAACAATAGCGGCGCGCAACCCGATCCCATCGTACAACACTATCTCCCCTTATTCTACCGTGTAAATATCAGTAATAATAACTAAATATATGTGGTGACACGCAACTCGACCTACAATACAATCAGAGTCACTATAATAATTCTCCATTATTTTACCATATCTGTAACGACCCGGTCAGTCGTTTTAAGAATTTGCGCCTCGATCCCCTATTTACCGCTTCTCTCATGTCTATTTATGTTATTGGAACTTGTCAGAGAGTTGACTGTTGAAATCCGGGGTGATTTGGACTCATAGTCCATAAATGTGGAATTTAACTTTAGAAATCTGGCAGTATCTAGAGTTGTGTGAAGAAGGATCTGGAATGGAATTCTATCGACTCCGTTAGCTCCGTTGGGTGATTCGGGGTTAGGAGCGTGCTCGGAATATGTTTTCGAGGCCGGTTGTGGATTTAGGCTTGAATTGGCGAAAGTTAGAATTATGGTGATTTCGGCAGATAGGTGAGATTTGGATATTGGACTCGCAATGGGCTTTCGAAAGTGACAACAGGTCCATAATGTCGTTTATGACCTGTGTACAAAATTTTGAGGTCATTCGGATGAGTTTAGACATGTTTCGGCGTCGGATGTGAATTCTAGAAATTTTCTAAGTTCTTAGGCTTGAATCTATGCATAATTGATGATTTTGATGTTATGAGATGTGTTTTTAAATCTCGACCAAGTTTGAATGAGATATTAGGGTTGGTTGGTAGGTTTGGTTGAGGTCCCGGGGGCCTCGGGTGTCTTTCGGGTGCCCAAACAGGCATGTTTTTGGCCTAAGCCTTTGCTGGTTTTGCTGGTTTTACAGCAACAGTTGAGTGTTCTCTGCGATCGCGTGAATAAGTCCGCGATCGCGTAGTGTTAGGTTGAGGTGGTCAGAGATTTTTCTTGGTGATTGCACAAGTCCAGCCGTGATAGCATTGTTCTGGTCAGTTAGTCTCCGCGATCGCACGCCTAGGATCGCGATCGCCTAAGGTATCCTAAGGCTGAGGGAGGTGCAGTGTTTGATCTATGTGGTCGCGTGGTCTCCACCACGATCGCATTGTTGTAGGGTCAGAAGGTCTGTGATCGCAGACCTTTAATCGTGATCGCGATGAAGGAATTTCAGGCGCATGTTTCATTACTCTCCACGATCGCGACTCATTGTACGCGATCGCATAAGGCAAATGCCTGGGCAGAATATTAAAACCCCAAATCCGAAGGTTTATGCTATTTTCCATATTTTCGAACTTGAGAGCTCGGGAAGGACGATTCTTGAAGACTTTTGCACCTAGGTAACTTGGGTAAGTGATTTCTATCCATTATAGATCAATTTCTATGATTTCAATCCTAAATCCAACCTTTAATTTCGAAAATTATGGGAAAATGGGATGAACTTCATAGACCGAATTATTGATTTTTGATTGGGTATTTGACCTCCGATTTGAGAGATTCTTATATGGTTAGACTCGTGAGTGAATGGGTGTCCGGAAAATATAACTTTTACCCTATTCCGAGATGTGGGCCCGAGGGACTTTTTGGTAGCTTATAAATAATTAGCTATTTTGTTCCCTTGAAGTGATATTTACACCATGCAATCGTTTTGAATAGATTTGGGCCACCCGGAGTCAGATACTCGTGGCAAGAGCTTGGTATTGAGTTGATTAGCGCCAGTCCAGGTAAGTGGCTTGCCTAATTCTGTGTTGGGGATCTTCCCTTTTATTTTTATACTAATTTTGTTATGTGGACGCCGTGGACGCGAGGTGACGAGTGCATACACGGGTCATTGTTGCTAAGATCCTATTTTTCTCCCATGAAAACGCGTATTTTCATTCATATATTATTGTTTCCTATCTTAATTGAGTAGATAGCCTAAGTGTAAGCATGCCTACCTGTTCTGACTTGATTTCCCCTTATTTTTTACTAGTCACATCATGCTTAGGCAGTTTTACTCTATTCTTACCTATCGTTCTTCCTAGACTATTTAGTTGAGCCATAATTGACATACTTCTGTTTTGCATATTTAAATTGGGACTACGGACCGAGATCCGGGAGCTTTCCTCCTTTACTGCATTTTATATTTAAATTGGGACTACGAACCGAGATCCGGAAGCTTTCCCTATATTGAAATGCATATTTAAATTGGGACTATGGGCAGAGATCCGGGAGCTTTCCCCCTGTACTGCATAGCATATTTAAATTGGGACTATGGGCAGAGATCCGGGAGCTTTCCCCCTGTACTGCATAGCATATTTAAATTGGGACTACGGACCGAGATCCAGGAGCTCTCCCCATGTACTGCATTGCACATTTACTGTTGAGATATATGTTGTGCTGAGCCGAGGGATCTCTTTCTGTTATTAAACCTTCCGTCTTCGTTAATCCTATTATCATTGCTTATCTGTATTTCACTGTTTTTAAAATTATATATTGACTTGTTCTTACAAACTCAGTAGGGCCTCAACCTGACCTCGTCACCACTTGACTGGAGTTAGACTTGGCACTTACGGAGTACCGAATGTGGAGTACTCACGCCCTTTCCTGTGCATGTTTCCCCATGTGCAGATCCAGGTACCAGCACCCAGTTTCGTGGTTAGGAGTCGTCTACCAGCATCCAGGAGACCGCGAGGTAGTTCTGCTGCGCCCGCAAAATCCCACGAGTCCCCTTCTACTCTATTATAGGCATAGAAGACTTGTATATTTTTTCCGTTGTTTCATTGTATAGAGTTACATTTAGTAAAGAGCTTGTGACTATGGTGACATTCCGGGTTTTGGGAAGTATAAATGTATATGCTGAGCAGCTACATTACATCTACTTGATATCTTTTCTGTCTTTATTTTATTGATTCTGTCATTTCTGCAAATTTTAGGCTTACGTAGTCATAGAGACTAGGTGCCGTCACGATACCTTCGGGAGGGTAAATTGGGTCGTGACAATATCAATCCATACTTATTTCACATGTTGCGGCGCGCAATCTGATTCCACCGTATCAATATAAATCCTTCCTTATTTCACCATATCAATCCACCCTTATTTCACATGTTGCGGCGCGTAACCCGATCCCACCATATCAATATAGATAAATCAATAAGTGCAATCAATTTAACAACTCGAATCACAAGAATTTCTACAGTTAACGAATATGAAAACTACACATCAAGAAGGAATCTCGTGCCAAATCATGAAAGGCTACACCTAATATTGAGCAACAAGAATGTCAGATATATGATAGGAAAAGGGGTACAAGTAAGACAATTAAGGCAAATATCAATTAAGCATAGAAGTATGAAAGAGATTAGCATTATAATGCGAGAATAATAAATGACAAGCAATAAGTTAAGACATGGGAAGAAATTAAGCCATGTAACAATCAAGACATGAAATGATATAATTAATGAAATACGAGTAGACATGGAAACAAGTAATTGATGGCATATAGACACTTGTCACCTCGCATATACGCTTCTACTCATGAATTCACATAGCACATAGCATCAAGGGTGCCTAATTCCGTCAAATCAATGTTAGATCTAACACTTACCTCACTCTGCAATTCACTCAAAATTTTACAACGGCCTTGACTTTCGAACAAGCCTCCGAACCAACCAAATCTAGCAAATTATCAACCAAACGAATCAAAATAAGCCTTCGGAACTACCCCACGAATGAAAGAGGTTCAATTTAAATCATTATTGAAAAGTCAACAAAAGTCAACCCCAGGTTCGCTTGGTCAAAACTCGAGGTTCGAATCAATACCTGATCACACATTCGCCCCCGAGCCTGTATGAAATTCAACTCGAAATCCGACTTCAATTTGATGTCAAAATCCCAATTTTATAAAAATCTCTAATTCTACCCAAATTATTTAATAGAACTATGAAGAGCATCTATTTTTATTTAAATTAAATAATGGGTTGTATCATCACTTTGTTAGCAAGTATTATTAAAATGCATCAATCTTTTTGTTCTTTCATATTCATATCTCAAGGTCTATTAATTCTTATATCTTTTTCAAATTTGAAATGGTATTTTGATAATTTAAATTAAATATAACATATTATTATTTATGTATCATATTAATTTTTTAATTTAATTATTAAATTTGGTTAACCTTGAAAGCATAAATCAACGAAAATTATTGTTAGGCGACTAAAAAAGTAACTATCATATGTTACTAAAAAAATTCATAAGAATATTTCAATAGATCACGTGTTTGTCAAGTTTTTTCATTTTACTAAATACATATTGACTTATCAAAACTTTATATATAACTTTAACAAAGTAAAATTCAAATAATATTCTTATAAGAAAAAAACCCGAAAACCCCCCTGAAAAACCCGACAACCCGAACCGATCCAAACCGATATAGATGGGTTGGTTTGATTTATGAAGCCGATCAATGTTCACTCCAAGTAACAACAGCAAGATAATAATAAGAAAAAATAGCAGGTAGTAATGAAAGACTAACATTATTAAGTTCTATCTCAACGATTGCATTGCAGTTTTCTTATCCAATGTTTGATAATAATATTTGATTTTGTAATTAGTAACCAGTACTAATTATACTATAATTATGATATTATTTTTTAAATCAATCTATATTATACCTAATATATCTTATTTTTAAACTAAGAAGTAGACATTTATCAATAAAAATATATTTACTAGTTAATCTGTTATTATTTAATTTTCGAATGATAATTCCAGAATAATTTGTTACCAACCAAACGACCCGTTAAGCATGGTATGAGCAGCAGTTCAGATTTTTCCATTGTTGCTCAGATTGTGATTCTCTCCCTATCTTCATTTGTAAAAAGCATCTTTTCAGATGCAGATTTGCCAGCCATATTTTTTGCAGATCATAGTCACATTTATTCTTCTTTTCTCTGTCACATGCAGAGATACAGAGTGATACGTGTAAAACACACACACACACACAGTGAGTTCAATGGGTATGGGATACACAATATTACAACTAATTTGTATGGTTACAAGCGAATATGGGCCAGGATTAACACATACAAGATTTTCGAGCTACGAAAGCGGCCACTAATATTTGTATTAGGAACGTTGTTTATATCACATCCCTTAGGATGTGACTTTTACCGAATCTGCATAAATACGAAATATTTTGTGCATCGTATTATCATTAAAAGATACAAGATTGAGTCCAGTACATTCAGTAATGGCGGGTCACTTTTTGGCCCGCTTTTTAAGTTCAGTCACCGTGTAAAATATAATTGAGAAATAGGGTATGTTTGGTATAACAGAAAATATTTTCCGTGGATTTTCTTGAAAAAAAGTAGTAGTCTTATTCATTTCCGGTGTTTGGTACGCAAATTAAGAAAAATAACTTCTCAAGAGTATTCATACATAATTTAGATACAATAAACATGAAGTCATAAACTTTCGAACCAACAACCTTCCTAACCCACAAATTTCATAAACTTTTGAACCGTAAACTTTTGAAACCGCGAAATTTTGAACCCGTAAACTTTATAATTTATAAACCCGTAATTCCAAACGCATAAACCTCTGAACTCATAACTTTGGAAGTTGTACAATTGCGAACTTTTAAACCGAAAGATAAAAAAACTATAACTAAAAATATATTTTAAAAAAAAATAATTCCGAGAGGAGGGCAGGGGCGGGAGGGAGGGGTGTGTGCAGAAAAACAAAAAAATAGAAATTACAAAAAAAATAAAAATTATGCGGGGTGCGGGAGAGGTGCAGTAGGGTGGTGTGCAGAAAAAAGAAAAAATAGAAAAAAACTTTTTTGTGCGGGGGAGTGGGGGATTTGGGGTAGGGGGTGATGAAAAATGAAAAAACAGAAATTTAAAAAAGAAAAACCTTTTTGGAGAGAGGAGGTGGAGTGGGGTTAGGTAGGTGGGTGTGGGGTGTGGCGTGGGTTGGTGAGGGTAGAAAATACGGGGAAGATTGAGAAGGAGTATTGAAAAATAAAACAGAAATTTGAAAAAGAAAAACCTTTTTGGAGAGAGGAGGTGGAGTGGGGTTAGGTAGGTGGGTGTGGGAGTGTGGGGTAGATTGGTGAGGGTAAAAAATACGGGAAAAATTGAGAAGGAGTATTAAAAAATATTTTCCTGCTCTTGATAAGGAAAATATTTTCTTTCGTATGAAACACACCCATAGTGAATTTTTAGTTACAAAAAAAACTTTTTTCCCCTTATCTTCTTTATTTGATAGCGGGAAAGACCCGCTTCTTCATTGTCTCCACTTTTTGAAACATCAAATTCCGACATAGTGTACTGGAGTTCAAAACTTGTAATACGTGAAAGTAGATTAATTACTATTTTTACCTGGTAGCGTTAATATTATTATAGAGTTTGCTTATAATTACTTTGTAATTGACCTATACTTTAATTGGATAGAAAGATATTGGAACAGCTTTTCATTGTTGCAAGGGAATCATATTAGGAATCTGACAAAGAGCTGCAGATTTGTCCAAATTCAGACAAAGAGTAAAGCAACAATGAAACTAAAAATGGCAGGAACAAATAGTAAATATTGGCTAATACTTCACATTTGTGCAGCATCAATCATCTATACGATTGATATTAATTTTTTGTCCAGCACTTCCAGAAATAAAAAGATTGTAACTTTATATATTTCTTAATATATACTCTATTATATTTTAAAAATAAAAAACTGTTCTTGATTTAGGAATACTGTTGTTTTTGTTGTGCACTTCTTAGGCCTCATTTGCTTCTATTAAAATTAAGACGTCTAAATTTGAATATACATATATATTAATATTAAAATATGAATACTAACTAATTGAAAGTGTTATTTTTTAATATTTGAATATATAAAATTATTTTTGTTTAAAAATTAGTAATACAATAAAATTTAAATAAAATACTAATTAATTTAATACTATATAAACAAATATTATAAGAAAATAATATGATAGTTAATGGTGGTGCTTGGGCGTCGATTGATGGTGGTGGTAATGATATGATTAGTAGCTAATGGTGATGGTGGCAATAGTGACTACATTAATGGTGGTGGTAGGTGGTGTGGTGGCTAATAATTTCAGTGGATAATACTGATAGTTAAGGGCATCTCCAACCTTTACCCCCATTTTGGTCCTCAAAATGAAGATTTTTTTATTTTTGGGACAATTTACTCCAACCATTCGCTCATTTTTTTCTCCCAAAAGAGAATATTTTTTTTATATTCTTCTATCTCTTCTATATTATATTATTATCTTTCATTTCAATTTTATTTTTTAAATTCCATTAAAAAAAATCATATTTTGTTTTCATTAATTTGTAATTTCCATTAAAACAATTTCATAAAATTTTAAATAATATAATTTGTAAGCAATTATTATAGATTAACTAGTAATTCAAATAAAAGTGAAATCATTGTGATACAATATTAATTAAATACATATTACATAACGATAAAATTCATTCGAAATACTACATAAACATTCAACTTCAACCTCTAGTATTCTCCAATAAATGATCTATTAATACATTACGAAGTGCAAAATAAGCATCTTTGTCCTTAATTCTTCTATGTCGAGCTAAAAATTCTTAAAATCGTTGATTTTCATCTACTGCCACAAGAACAATAACGAATAATGTATAAAAGAAGTCAACAATATCCACAGTCACAAACACAACAATCGTCGGCCACATTCACTCAATACTATAACGATTTTGGTGTATCTAGAAACGACATACCTCCCTACTAAGTTATTATGTTATTTACCGTAGTTTCAATTTTTATGTATTTTAATTAAATGTATTTTCAATTTTCATGTATTTTCAATTTTAATGTATTTTCAATTTTTACTTTTCAATTTTAGCAAATTTAATATTTTATATTCGCACCTTTCAATTTTAGCAACATCTAATATTTTATATTCGCACCATTCATTTTTTTTAGATGATTATATATGTTTTGTACAATTATAACTTATAATAAAATTAACTTACACTTTTACATAAAAATAATAAATGCATAAAAATTAATTATCAAAATTATACGCCAAAGTTAAGATGTAAAATTAATATTATAAAAATATTACATAAACATAATTAGGTATATATAAAGAGAATTAAAAGAGTTAAATAATAAAATAATAACAAAATATGCATGAATAGTAATGAGGGAGATGAATAGTGCTACCCCGTGTTTGGAGGAACACTATTTATCCCTCATTTTGGGGGGCAACAATGGGGAAGGATTGGAGCTTCATTATGGCAAAAGTTGCCCCCATTACGAGAAAGTGGGAGAAGGTTGGAGATGGCCTAATGGTGATGGTTGGTGACATATAATAGTAACTGATTTTGGTGATCGTTGGTAGTGATTCATAGTTGTATAGCAATGGCAATTGGTAATGATGATTATTAATGGTAGCTCGTGGTGGTAATTGTTGACCATGGCGATAGTTATGGTAGACGTAGTTGATTGAGGATGGTGACCACGAGTGGTGAGTAATGGGTGATGGTAGTTAATAACGATAGGCGGTAGCAGTGGTTAGTGCTAAAAGTGATCATAGCGTTTCCATTACATTAAGACTTTGATATAAGTCTTAATCCTTTAGATCCATTAAGTGATTATAAAATAAAAAGAAATGCATATGTTTAACATCTGAATGATTAAGCAGACTCGTGATGGAGATTTAAATAATTAAGGTTCAAACATTGATCAGATGCAAACAAATGAGGCCTTATAGTAACTAGTGTAGGATTTAATTATTTTTCATCGATTTTTTGAAGTTGTGAATGTAATTTTTTTTTTTTTAGAAACAGAAATAGTTATTCATTAATACTACGAAAAGTCAGACATAAGATCCATGGGACAAACAACTGAAATATTTTCTATGGCATTTAGGTTACCAAGTTTAGCAAGCTTCTTGCAGTTACTTTCAACAACTAACTTATTAGGAGAAGGAAGACCCTCCTTCTCCGCCAGCATCCTGGACTCAACAAAGGTAGGGGTATTACAAAACACACTAAGCTATCCGGATTTGGCTGTCGAGCTCTTTCCTGCGCCAATAGGTGAGCTACTTCACTTCCTTGTCGAAAATTATGCTTGATCACAAGCTCCTTCCCCTTCCTGAATTTGTGGTTCCGGGAAAAGAAAAGAAGGTGTGCCAACTTGTTAAGTCCCTTTACGGACTAAA
>ML356096.1:57758-117918 GCA_005239505.1 Nicotiana paniculata | reverse complement strand
CTGGGTAACGCCAGGCAACCCCAGGCGTTTTGGCTCTAACGCCTGGGTAACGCCAGGCCACCCTAGGCCTTTTGGCTCTAACGCCTGGGTAACGCCAGGCTACCCCAGGCGTTTTGACTTTAACGCCTGGGTAACGCCAGGCTTGTCCCAGATTCTTCCTTTTCGACTCTTGCACATATTTTCCGACGTTTATGCTCTCATTTAGCTTGGCTTCCATTTTCAATTCACCTGCACATTAAATAAACTCCATTAAGCACATATGACGTGTATTTTTATCATTAAAACACCTAAAATGCACGGTATATAATGCTAAAAATCATGAATTCTAGCCACGCATCACATGTCGTGCTTGATTTCCATGCCAAGACAGTTACTTTAGCTATGCATGAATCACCTAGGCTGGAGTGGAGGGGTTTTTCAGTTAGTGCAGTCAGCCAGGTTATTTCATTCTTGAAGGCTCGACATATGGTCGAGAAGGGTTGTCTAGCCTATTTTGCTTATGTGCGGGACACTACCGCCGAGTCTCCGACGACTGATTCTGTGCCAGTTGTTCAAGAGTTTGCTGATGTATTTCCTTCGGATCTTCCGGGCATGCCTCCGGACCGTGATATTGATTTCTGCATTGATTTAGCTCCAGACACTCAGCCTATATCATTCATCCGTACCGTATGGCTCTGAAAGAGTTGAAGGAGAAGCTTGAGGAGTTGTTAGCTAGGGGATTCATCAGACCGAGTGTATCACCGTGGGGTGCTCCAGTTTTATTTGTGAAAAAGAAGGATGGGTCTATGCGGATGTGTATTGATTACTGCTAGTTGAACAAGTTTACAACTAAGAACAAGTATCCCTTGCCGTGCATCAACGATTTGTTTGACCAGTTGCAGGGTGCTCGTGTGTTGTCTAAGATTGATTTGAGATCGGGGTATAATCAGTTGAGGATTTGGGATTCAGATGTTCCGAAGACTGATTTTCGTACGAGATATGGCCATTATGAGTTCCAAGTGATGTCCTTTGACTTTACTAATGCCCCAGCAACATTCATGGACTTGATGAATAGGGTGTTCGGGCCGTATATTGATTCCTTCATCATTGTCTTCATTGATGACATTTTTATTTACTCACGTGGCCTGGGGGAGCACGAGCAGCATTTGAGAGTTGTGCTCCAGACCTTGCGAGAATTAAAGCTATATGGTAAGTTCTCCAAGTGTGAGTTTTGGTTGGATTCCGTGGCATTTTTGGGGCATGTGGTATCCAGAGAGGGTATCAAGGTCGATCCTCAGAAGATCGAGGTAGTTCAGAGTTAGTTGCGTCCTACTTTAGCTACAGAGATCAGGAGCTTTTTGGGCCTACATGCTATTACCGCCGGTTTGTGGAGGGTTTCTCTTCTATTGCAACTCCATTGACTAGATTGACTCAGAAGAATGCCCCGTTTCGATGGTCTGACGAGTGTGAGGTGAGCTTTTAGAAGCTCAAAGACATCATTGACCTCAGCGCCAGTTCTAGTATTGTCTTCCGGTTCTAGGATGTACACGGTATATTGTGACGCTTCACGCGTTGGCCTGAGGTGTGTATTGATGAAAGTTCATGAGAAGAACTACCCTGTGCACGATTTGGAGTTGGCGACGATTGTTCATGCTCTTAAGATTTGGAGGCACTATTTGTATGGAGTGTCCTGTGAGGCTTATACAGACCACCGTAGCTTGCAACACTTGTTCAAGCAGAAGGATCTTAATTTGAGGCAGCGCAGATGGCTTGAGTTGTTGAAGGATTATGATATCACCATTCTTTATCACCCGGGCAAGGCAAATGTGGTGGCAGATGCTTTGAGCAGGAAGGCTGGAAGTATGGGTAGCTTGGCTTATATTGTAGCAGAGGAGAGACCTCTAGCCTTGGACATTCATTCCTTGGCCAATCGCCTGGTGAGAGTAGATCTTTTAGAGACTCGTCGAGTTTTGGCACGTGTGGTTGCTCAGTCTTTATTATTGGGGGAGATTAAGGCCTTACAGTTCTATGATCCATGCTTAGCAGAGCTTCGGGAGACAATGGTTAAGGGTAGGGCCAAGGAGGTTACTATTGGCGAGGATGGTGTTCTGAGACTTTAGGGCCGCTTATGTGTCCCTAATGTTGATATCCTGAGGGAGAGGATTCTAGAGGAGGCACATAGTTCTCGGTATTCTATTCATCCTGGTGCTACAAAGATGTATCATGAGTTGAAGCAGCATATCTGGTGGAGGCGGATGAAGAAGGACATTGTGGGGTATGTGGCTAGGTGTCTTAATTGCCAGTAGGTGAAGTATGAGCACCAGAGGCTAGGAGGCCTACTTCAGCAGATGCCCATTCCTGAGTGGAAATGGGAGCGCATTACTATGGACTTCGTGGTTGGGTTGCCTCGGACTCTGCGGAAGGTTGACGCGGTTTGGGTCATTGTGGATAGATTGACCAAATCGGCACATTTCATTCTCGTGGATACTACTTATACTTCTGAGAGGTTATCCCAGATCTACATTCGGGAGATAGTCTGGTTGCATGGTGTGCCGGTGTCCATTATATCATATCGAGCTCCTCAGTTCACCTCGCACTTTTGGGTACCCAGATAGACCTCAGCACAACATTTTACCCTCGGACTGATGGTCAGTTAGAGCGTACAGTTCAAATATTAAAGGGCATGCTCAGGGCATATGTGATTGACTTCGGAGGTCGGTGGGACCAGTTCTTGCCTTTGGCCGAGTTTGCTTACAATAATAGTTATCAGTCTAGCAATGAGATGGCACCATTTGAGGCTTTGTATGGTCGGCGATGTCGTTCTCCTATCGGGTGGTTTGAGCCTGGTGAGGCTAAGTTATATGACCCCGACCTGGTGAGGGATGCTTTGGAGAAAGTGAAGTTGATTCAGGAGAGGCTCTGCACAGCACATTCCAGATAGAAGAGTTACGCGGGTCAGAGGGCGCGTGATGTATCATTTATGGAGGGAGATGAGTCCTGTTGAAAGTCTCTCCTATGAAGGTTATTATGAGGTTTGGGAAGAAGGGAAAGCTGAGCCCGAGGTTTATAGGTCCATTTGAGGTGTTGAGGTGAGTTGGGGAGGTTTCTTATGAGCTGGCTTTGCCTCCCAGTTTATCAGGAGTTCATCCAATTTTTCATGTATCGATGCTCCGGAGGTACCACGCCGACTTCTCTCACGTGGTTGATTTCAGCACTATTCAGTTGGATGAGAGGTTTGACTACAAGGAGGAGACAGTTGCTATTATTGATAGATAGGACCGCCAGTTGAGGTCCAAGAGGGTTTCTGCCGTAAAGGTCCAGTGGAAGAGCCAACCAGTTGAGGAGGCGACCTGGGAGTACGAGGAGGACATGTGGAGCAGATATCCACACTTATTCAGCACTTCAGGTATGATTCTAGACCCGTCCGAGGACGAAGGTTTGTTTAAGAGGTGGAGAATGTAACGACCCGACCGGTCATTTTGCGTTATCGGACCCCGTTCCCCTAAATGAAACTTCCCATAGCGGCTTTTTATGATTTATGACTTGCGGGGACTGGTGGTCCGGAAGTCGGAGGTGTTTAGAGTGCAATAGGAACAATTGGTTCCTTAAGGTTGGCCATTAAGGCCAAGTTTGACTTCGGTCAACATTTTTGGTAAACGACCTCGGAATCGAGTTTCGTCGGTTCCGGTAGCTTCGTGTGATGATTTCGGACTTGGGCGTATGTTCGAAATGGGTTTCTGATGACATGGGGGAATTTCGCCGCCCAATATTAAAATAATAATTTCCTTAAGTTCATATTTTGGTTTGGGATGTTTTTTTGTGTTATCGAGGTCCGAACGGAATTTCGAGACCGGGAATAGTTCTGTTATGTTAATTATGACTTGCCTGCAAAATTTGGTGTCATTCCGAGATGTATAGGTCAGTTCGGCGCGTTGTTAGTGAAGTCTAGAAAACTTAAAGTTACTAAGTTTGGTAACCCGACATGATAAAATAGTCGCTACGTACGGACTCTCGTCACGTTGTACGCATGTAGCCCCCAAAACAATTACACACAGCATATATAACACCTATGGGGACAACTCCCTCTTACAAGGTTAGAAAGGAGACTCACCTCGTGTCGAATCTACCCCTCGGACCAAGGATGCGCCCGAATCTCCGAACTCTACACCCGAGGACTCGCAACTAGCCAAATACGGTATAATAACATCAATGCATGCTCAAAATAGGGAAATTATCCTAATTTTTCAATAATTCAACATTCTTGAGAAATTCCCAAAATTCAACCCCGGGATCGCATGCTCGGATTCCAATAATTCTCGAAGGGAACACTCACCCCAAGCTTAAGGATCATTAATATACGATTCTTACTTGATTTCATAGCAAATTCAAGGGAATATTCTCAAATTATCACAAGCTCTAGGTTAATACCCAATTCTTGATTTTTCACTAATTTATGTAGTTAATTAAGCTAGAAATCCATGCATGTAGCTAATTTTTGAGTACAGTTTACTTACCTTAGAAGACCAGGTTGTTAGCCCCTCAACAATGGAGGAAATCGCCCAAGGAGGAAGAAGGGAATGAGAAAATGTGTTTAAAACCCGTGTATAAAACACACTTTTTGGACAGTGTTTTCGCACCTGCGGCTCGAGGAACGCACCTGCGAGAAAAATCTCGCACCTGCAGAAATGGACTGGGGAGCCTGGGCCCGCACATGCGGAGTGGAAACCGCACCTGCGGAATATTGTCCGCACCTGCGATAATTGGCCAGGCCATAGAGGATCGCACCTGCGATGTTGGGGACCGCAGGAGCGGTCCCGCACCTGCGACTGGGAAACCGCACCTGCGGTCACACCAGAACAGGTGCACCAGCAGCTATTTTTTTGCTGGTTTTTAGCCCCGTTAGGTGCACGGGAGGCACCTGGTCCCACCCGAGCCATATTCCAAATATACCAACGAGTCCCAAATCATAATACGGACTCGCTCGAGCCTTAGGAATATCCAAAACAACGCTAAAACTCAAAATCTCACCTCCAAACCCCAAGAACCAAACTTAGGAACTTTAAGTTTTCTAAACTTCGCTAACAACGCGCCGAACCGACCTATACAACTCGGAATGACACCAAATTTTGCAGGCAAGTCATAATTAACATAACGGAACTATTCCCGGTCTCGGAATTCCGTTCGGACCTTGATAACACAAAAACACGTCCCAAACCAAAATATGAACTTAAGGAACTTCTTATTTCAATATTGGGCGGCGAAATGCCCCCGGGTCATCAGAAACCCATTCCGAACATACGCCCAGGTCCAAAATCATCACACGAAGCTACCAGAACCGATGAAACTCGATTCCGAGGTCGTTTACCAAAAATTTTGACCGAAGTCAAACTTTGCCTTAAAGGCCAACCTTAAGGAACCAATTGTTCCTATTGCACTCTAAACACCTCCGAATCCCGGACCACTAGTCCATGCAAGTCATAAATCATAAAAAGCCGCTATAGGAAGTTTCATTTAGGGGAACGAGGTCCGATAACGCAAAACGACCGGTCAGGTCGTTACGACTAGCTCATAAGAAGTAGCCACTGAGAGGAATGCCAAGCACAAAGAGGGAACAACATAACGAGGGGAAGACAAGGCAAATATGGCAACGATTCTACATATTCAAGTTCACAACCAAGAAACCAAATCATCCTGGCAAGGGAATCAACTATAACCAATCTCACTTAGACAATTAGCTTCACCGAATAAACTCAGTTTGAACAAATGCTCAGTAAATAGGCAACATCAAAGAATACCATCAACACGGGCGGTCATCAATTAGACCCAAGTAATGGTTAAGAGGAAAAATCATTTAAGTCACAAGGTACGACTCACGGGCATGCTTGGCCAACGTATAGATATTCCAATTTCTTGTTAGACATTTATAGAGCGAGATTATACTAGTTCTATTCACATAGGCAGAGTATGAAGGAGGACATAGCATGACGGTAGGAAAAACAAAGTCTTCATTTAAGTCAATTAAGATCTTATAAGGAACAAGGAATTCTAGGCAAGTACGTCTAATTTGAATAGGAAGAGTTGAGACTAGAAACCAGAAATTCAGATATAACAAGTTCAATTCATATACGGGGAGCATAAGGACCAAAAATCCCTAAAGGGAAATCTATTTGCAAACAAGTTCGAGTACACACTCTTCACCTCGCGTATGCAGACTACAACCAACATAGAACTCAATCCTAAGGGGTAGTTCCCCTAAACAAGGTTAGGCAAGATACTTACCTCGACTCCAAGAAATCAAAATCAAGCCTCTAGCACCGCTTTCCTTACGAACTCGACTCCAAATCAATCGTATCTAGACATAATCGACTCAATAAAATCAATAAATGCTAAACAATTCAATTTAAATGCCTAATTATAGATTTCCCTACATTCTTCTAAAATTTCCAAAAATCAACCCCGGGCCCGCTTGGTCGAAACACGAGGTTCGAACCAAAACCCGATCACCCATTCACCCACGATCCCGAATATAGAATTTGTTTTGAAATCCGACCCCAAAACAACTGACACACACGATCCATAACAACAACATCACCCACAAGGGTAAACACATGAACAGATGTAACAAAAGATTCATGGGGCGTATCCAGAGAATGGGCTAACTCATGAAGAACATGCGAATATGAAAAACCGGAATCAATTAAAAACTTAAGCTTCTCATGACAGAATGAAACAATACCTGGGATTACGGCATCAGAATCCATCTCATCCGGCCTGGCCGGGAATACATAAAATCGGGCCTGATCACCACCGGATCGACCTCCCCCTCTTGGGTGACCCCTAGCTGCCTGACCCCTACCTCTAGCTGCCTGGGCGGGCGGTGCAGCTACTAATTCTTAAAACGCGGGCTGACTCCTCTGCTGATAAGTACCTCTCACAAGACGAGGGCAAAACCTCTTAATATGGCCCACATCTCTACACTCAAAGAAAACTCTCTCGTAGAATGGCACTGGGGACTGAAGGGAACCCCTATCACCGGGATAACTGCTGGAAGAACCAGACATAGATGAATTCTGAACCGATGGTGCCCAAGATGAACTCTGAGCTGGCAAGGCACTAAAAGATGGTTGCACCTGATGCGAACTATAAGGATCGTGACCAACCGATCCACCACGATAACCTGAGCGACTTGGCTGAGCCTGCCTGAATGGACGGCCTCCGCCGGGCTGAGGCTGCCTCCCTGAAGGAACCTCACCAAAACTCCCAAATCCCCGAGACCTCTTGGCCTCCCTCTCAATCCGCTCTTGGCGGCGAATTGACTCAATCTCTCTGGCAATGTCAACCACCTCCTCGAAAGAAGCGCCATATACCCTCTTCCTAGTCAGAAAAACCCGAAGCTGATAAGTAAGACCATCAACGAACCTCCTGATTCTCTCACTATCTGTGGGAACTAGCCAAATAGAATGACGGTCCAACTCGGAGAACCTTATCTCATACTGCGTCACGGTCATGTCCTCCTAGCACAACTATTCGAACTCCCTGCGCAGTTCCTCCCTACGGGAATGTGGTATATACTTCTCCAGGAATAGAATGGAGAACTGACGCCAGGTAAGGGACGCTCATCAGCAGGTCTACGCCTCTCATAGGCCTCCCACCAAGCAATTGCAGCTCCTGAAAACTAGAATGTAGTAAATGGGACCCCATTAACCTCCAGTATCCCTGCTGTGCGAAGAATCCTTTGACACTCGTCCAAAAAGCCCTGTGCGTCCTCGCCTTCAGTACCACTAAAAATCGGAGGCTGGACTCTGCTGAATCTCTCCAACCTACGCTGCTCATCATCAGCTAAAGCTGGGACCACATAATCCTGGGCTGGGGCAACCGGCTGAACTGGGACTGTCCCAGGTGTCTGAAGCCTCTGGTTAACTTGATCAGGTGTCCGGGCAGCTGGAGTCTGTGTGCCTCTGCCGGCCTGAGAAGTAGCAGCAATAGACACATCGACGGGCTGTGCCAGACTGGTGCACACCGTCAAAATATGGGCTAGGGTCTCCTGAAGACCCGGAATCACAATGGGCACTGCTTGTGCCTGAGCCTCTCCCACTAGGACCTCAACTGCGGGGACCTGATCATGAGCAGTGGGAAGGTCCACCGGTACTGCTCCGGCTGCTAAGTGGGCTGCACCCCTCCCTCTGCCACGGCCTCGACCTCCAACTGGTCCTGCTGGTGTCTGATCACCACTATCATTAGCACGAGTCCTCACCATCTGTGAGAGAATGAAAAAAATAGAAGTTTAGTTTCAGGGTTCAACAGAGTCGCACGACAGAATTCAAAGAATGTGAGATTTTTTTCCTAAAGGTTCTGCAGCCTCTCGAAGATAAGTACAGACGTCTCCGCACCGATCCGCAAGACTCTACTAAACCTGCTCATGACTGGTGAGACCTATTTAACCTAGCGCTCTGATACCATCTTGTCACGACCCAATTTCGGAGTCGTGATGGTGCCTGTCATGGAACCAGGCAAGCCTCCCTTTTTAACTAAGCTAAATTCCATTTCTAGTAAAAATGTTATTTTAAACGAATTTATTAAAAAAATAATTAAGAATCTGAATTTAAAACAATATTTGAAAACTAAATTTAAACCTCCAACCCCGGATCCGGTGTCACTCAGTCATGAGCTACTATAACATAAAGTAAAGAAAAAGGGAAATGGACAATATTGTCTCCAAATAAGAGCAATAGGTGGAATAAAGAAAGAGAAGTCGAGGTCGTGATCGCCAGCTGCTACCTCGACAACTCCAATAGAAACTCTGATCCGCTGCTCAAAATCCGCTACCGGGTCCCGGTGTACCTGGATCTGCACACAAGGTGCAGGGGGTAACGTGAGTACACCAACTCAGAAGTAACGAACCCAAACTATGGGCTGAGAAGTAGTGACAGACGAAACCTCAATTATGCTACAATACATAATATACAGAATTTAAACATGCTAGCAGTTTATCAGGATGAGTAAATATGCCAAGTATGCCAGTATACTCTACATGCCATCATAAAATATATGTTATGAAACCAGTATGGATATGCACATAGTGCTCACAACTCTCCCACAGAAGTCCACTCAGTACTATATATGGCTCTCAGGCATAGGGAAGTTCCATCCCGGAATATGCATAAACACTTGTGACCGTGGTCACTATGTATTGAGGAAAAAGGCTAGTCCAGCCCCCACGGGGAAGATCCATCTCCGGAATATAACACTCGAACAATTTCCATATCCCGGGAAGATCCATCCCTCTCATAAACAAAGCTTCGGACAAGATCAATGCCCAGGGAAGATCCATCCCTCACATAACATCAGCTTCGGACAAGATCCATGCCTAGGGAAGATCCATCCCTCATCACTGCGCTCACTGGGGGTGTAAAGACTCCGGAGGGGCCCTAGTGGCCCAAGCGCCATATCAAGCCAACGAAGTCATGATTTAAGTATCACTGCAGTGTGCAGTCCATTCTCATAACTGTCTCAATAACAGGCTCTCGGCCTCACTTAGTCATTACTCTTCAGTCTCACTCACATGGATCACAAATGCCTCCATCAGCCCGAAACAATGATAAATATGCATGTAATTAACAATACTGAGACTGAGATATGAAATGATATGCTATAACACGACTGAGTATATGACATCAAATTATCACGACATGAGACAACAATATACGACCACTCGGATCTCAGCATTTCCGGCGTGAAGCCTAGCATTTATACTTAACATGATTTCTAACATGTTCACAATTACCACATTAATAGATGCACAAATATCATCATGGAATAATCACTAAGTGGGGCCATGGAATAAGCCAGACCACAAATACCCGGTGCACGCCCGCACACCCGTCACTTGGCATGTGCGTCACCTCAATTATAGTCATAAATCATTTAGCTCGGGGTTTCGAACCCTCAAAACCAAGTTTGGAAACGTTACTTACCTCAAAACCGGCTAAAAACTATTCCGCAGTGCCTTTGCCTATAAATCCGGCCTTTGAGTGCTCCAAATCTACCAAGTTCATATTTTTATCATCAAATTATGCTTAAGGTGTGAATCCCAATCGAACAATATGAATTTAGCTCAAAAACCCGAATTTAGTCAAACTCCGACCCCCAGGCCCGCGTCCTAAAACTCAGAAATTTTTATACAAAACTGTTCTTCATCATCTCACGATTCCGTACATATAAAGAACACTAAAATCAGAGTTCGTTTGACCCCTCAAATAAATCCCTAAAGGTCTCAAAATCTCAAGCCCTAAACCCACCTTTTTGTACTGATTTTTCATGAATTTACACTGGTTTAATGTTCTATAATCATCCATGATCGAGTTTTAATAATCAAAATACTTACCTCTATGAAGAACAAAGATTTCCCTCTTAAAAATTCGTCCCCAAAGCTCATTTCCGTACAACAATGGTGTAAAATAAGGTTTAAGTCGCGAAAGGGTTTATTTAAATATGCCAAGTGATTTCTTCACTGCGATCGCGACAAAAGCCACGCGATCGCGGTTCACAGCAGTTCAATCTCACGCGATCACAACCCAATGCACGCGATCGCGAAGACCAATTGACCTCACCCCACGCGCCTGGTTAAGTCTACGCGATCGCGACCTAGCTCACGCGATCGCACTTCACCTTCTTCCAAGCCTACGCGATCGCAACCCGATTCACGTGATCGCGATGCGCAAAATTTTCCTGGCCCTCAAAGTGTTCTACGCGATCACATCTCTTGCCACGCGATCGTGATTCACAGATCCCCGCTGCACAAAAACCAGAAAACCAGCAATTCTCTAAGTCCAAAAATGCCCGTTAACCAACCGAAATCCATCTCGAGCCCCTCGGGACCCCAACCAAAGTTACCAACACATCATAATTGATTATTAAAACTTAGTTGCACTCTCAAAACACCAAAACTAACATCAAAACACCAGATTTACATCGGATTCAAGCCTAAGAACTTTGAAATTTCTAAAATCCACCAATGATGCCGAAACTATCCAAAACAACTCCGATTGAACTGAAATTTTTGCAGACATATTCCAAATGGCATTACGAACCTGTTCCAACTTCCGAAATTCCATTCCGACACCGATAGCCTATTTTCCACTGCCGACCGGAAGTCACCAAAAACTAACTTTTGCCAATTCAAGTCTAATTCTAAACCGGACATCACAAAAATATTCCGAACACACTCATAAGTCCCAAATCACCTAATGAAGCTATCCGAGCCATAAAATCCTCTTTCCGAGGTAGTTTCCCAATAAGTCAACTCTTAGTTGACTTTTCCATTATAAGACTATCTTTTAAAGACTAAGTTACTGAATTCTCATTTAACCATTCCTATTTCAAGCCTATAGATTCTAACACATCAATAACTGTATAACCAACCTATGACCAGTCAAGAATAGTAATTAGTAGGTTCTACGTAATGACGGACCGGGTCATTACAGCACACCACAGCGGTGCCCAGTAAGTATCAAGACTAACCTCGGTGAAGTAGTGACGAGGACTAATCAAGACACCACCGGCCTAATAAGTAGAAATGCATAAATGCATAAGAGACCGAAACATGATATCTATCTAAAGATTTTTCAATATAAATAATGATACGATCGAATAATACGACAGGAAATTCAATAATTACGATCAACGGACAACATAATAGAAATACGCAAAGAGAATGGAAAGAATGCAATCAAAATGGCGAGAATCACAACCCAATAAAACACTAGCAACTCAGCACCGCATCAATTTATCTACGACAGGCCTTAGCCAATAAACTCAATAAAACTAGTCAACCTTCAACTGAAAACCTTTAAATCGTGAGTTTATTTTGAAAGATTTAAAGATATCATTTCAAAATCGAGAAAATTTCTTCTTTGAAACATACTTTCTCGGAATGCATATTTATATATTTTTAATAAGAGAAATCTTAACAACATAGTCTCTTCAAAGTACGTGGTATCCAAATATACTTTCCCAAATACTGCTCTTTCAAATATCATCAAAATATGTGATGTTCAAAAATATATTTTCCCATGTACTGCTCTTTCAAATAACATCAAAATACGTGATGTATATATTTCACAAGTACTGATCTTTCAAATATCATTATTGTGCAAGACAAATGCTTTTCAAATATAGTTTTCAATATATATATTTATCTCTTTCGATCAAATTCTTCTCAATAATAAAACTATCGGAGCTCAGTCCACAACTTAGAATTTGTCATACAATGCAGTACAGGGGAAACCTCCCGGATCTCTGTCCATAGTCCCAATTTAAATATGCGATGCAGTACAGGGGGAAAGCTCCCGGATCTCTATCCGTAGTCCCAATTTAAATATGTGATGCAGTATAGGGGAACGCTCCCGGATCTCTGTCCGTAGTCCCAATTTAAATATGCAGTACATGGGGGAAGCTCCCAGATCTCTGTCCGTAGTCCCAATTTAAATATGCAGTACAGGGGGAAAGCTCCCGGATCTCTGTCCGTAGTCCCAATTTAAATATGCAATGCGGCCACTGAGGAAAACAACTAGAATGCGACAGAAACAACATATATTTCCACAACCGGCGCGAAAGCAAACAAGGCTGAATACAAAGTGCGATGAGCAATTCAATACAAAGACTTAAATCAAAAAAATGGTAACAACTAGCTCATAAGAAGTAGCCACTAAGAGGAATGCCAAGCACAAAGAGAGAACATCATAACGAGGGGAATACAAGGAAAATATGGCAACGATTCTACATATTCAAGTTCACAACCAAGAAACCAAATCATCCCGACAAGCGAATCAGCTATAACCAATCTCACTTAGACAATTAGCTTCACCGAATAAACTCAGTTTGAACAAATGCTCAGTAAATAGGCAACATCAAGGAATACCATCAACACGGGCGTAGACCCCATTAATGCTTAAGAGGAAAAATCATTTAAGTCACAAGGTACGACTCACTGGCATGCTTGACCAACGTATAGATATTCCAATTTCTTGTTAGACATTTATATAGCGAGATTATACTAGTTTTAGTCACATAGGCAGCGTATGAAGGAAGACATAGCATGACGGTAGGAAAAATGAAGTCTTCATTTAATTCAATTAAGATCATCTTATAAGAAACAAGGAGTGCTAGGCCAGTACGTCTAATTTTAACAGGAAGAGCTAAGACTAGATACCAAGAATTCAGATATAACAAGTTTAATTCATATACGGGGAGCATAAGGACCCAAAATCCCTAAAGGGCAGTCTATTTTCAAACAAGTTCGAGTACACACTCGTCACCTCGCGTACGCGGACTACAACCAACATAGAAGACTCAATCCTAAGGGGTAGTTCCCCCACACAAGGTTAGGCAAGATACTTACCTCGACTCCAAGAAAATCAAATCAAGCCTCTAGCACCGGTTTCCTTGCTAACTCAACTACAAATCAATCGTATCTAGACATAATCGACTCAATAACATCAATAAATTCTAAACAATTCAATTTAAATGCCTAATTATAGATTTCTCTAGATTCTTCCAAAAGTTCCAAAAATCGACCCCGGACCCGCTTGGTCGAAACACGAGGTTCGAACCAAAACCCGATCACCCATTCACCCACGAGACCGAATATATAATTTGTTTTGAAATACGACCCCAAAACAAGGTCAAATTCCCAAATATTCAAAAAGCCCTAACTCTACCCAAAAATCCCAATTTCTACCTTTGATTTCATGCTTTTAGGCCTAGAATCTAATAGATGTTGATAAAATCGGAAGGAAACGAGTTAGATATTACTTACCTAAGAGATTATGGTGAAGAAGCTCTTCAAAAATCTCCTATGGGGTTTGGAGAAGAAGAGGGTTTATGAATTTTGGTAGAAATCCCGTAATGGTTCTGTTTTTAGACTTAGAAATAACTGGGCGATTTTACTCAGTGCGATCGCGGCACGTGCAGTGCGTTGGTACAGGCTATCCTAGCCTTCCTTTCATGATGGCGCCCCAACTAGTGCGCGCTTAGGCAGTTTCACCACCCAGTCCCCCAGACCTTTTGACCCCGTGCGTTCGCGACTAGTTAATGCGTTCGCATAAGGTCTTCTCCTTATAGGTCCGCGTTCGCACCCTTGGGGTTGCGTTCGCATAGAGTAATGTTTACCCAGACCCCCAGACCCCAAACTACCCTGTGCGTTCGCACTCCCTTGAGTGCGTTTGCATAGGGCATTTACCTGGACACCAGCACCAGCAACAACAATAAAACACCAGATTTTTACCAAGTTTTGCACTCCGACACTTACCCGGAACTCACCCGAGCCCTCGGGGCTCAAAGACAAATACACACACAACCTCATAAACATCCTACGGACTTATTCAAGTAATTAAACCACCCAAATAACATCATAAACATCGAATTAAACCTCAAAATCTATAGAAATTCTCAAAAAACTTCATAAACTTCAAATTTTGCATTTAAGGTCCGAATCACGCCAAACAAAGTCCGGTTATTTCCAAAATTCAAAAATAATACATATAAAACATATTGAACCTATTCCGGGCTCCAGAACCAAGATACGGGCCCGATATCACAGGTATCACCTCAAATTTCATTTTTCAAAAACCTTTATATTTTTCAGAAAATAATTTTTCTTTAAAAATTTATTTCTCGGGCTTGGGACCTTGGAATTCGATTCCGGGACAGTCAAATACCAAGTCCCATATTATTTTACGGACCCTCCGGGATCGTTAAATCACGGTTCTGGGTCCGTTTACCAAAAACGTTGACTGAAGTCAACTTTATTCAAATTTCCAATACAAAATTATCATTTTTATCAATTTTTCACATAAAGGCTTCCCATCTACACGCCTGGGATGCACACACAAATCGAGGTGAGATAGAAGGAGGTTTTCACGACCTCGGAACACAGAATTAGCTAGAAATATACGGGATGACCTTTTGGGTCATCACATATCCTAAAGTTTAAAAATGGAAGGTGTAAATACAAGACACTTTATCCTTACTATTTACAAACCATTCATGAAGTTAAGAATACCGTGTCCTTAATATTTACACAACACCCATGTCTAGCACATGTGTATTTTCGTCTAGGCGGGTAAATTATTAAGTACTGGCTAAAGAGTAAATACATTTTAAACAATGACTAAAGAGTAAATAGATCTCTAATAAGTGGCTAATTGTGCACTTTCATCGAATTGTATGTTTTCTATTTTTCTTTTATGCAATTTTTTTGTATATCTCTAAATCAGCGATAAAATTGGGTCATAATGCTGTGTTTGTGATCAAGTGTGTGGGTCTTAGCAGTAAAAGTAAAAATATCCAAAATAATGATTATAACTTGATTCGCTGAGGAATAAGAAGTGGATTTTCTGAGAAAGTTATTGAGAACTTTTTGGCATTGAATTGCATTTGTGGTACAATCAATATATTGATTATGTAATATGCAATCAGAGTAGTTCAGTCATTGAGAATTTTGGCTAAAGATAAATTTGTATGCTAACTGTGTTTAGGAATTTTACTAAATATTTGTATTATTAATCGTGCTTATGTTAGAGATGCATTTAATTAGGTCCTGAATTTCAATTTTTTTAGTATAAATATTAAGCACATTTCAGAAAAATAGTCCTAATGTTTACCTTATATTTCCTTCATTGTAGTGTGCTAATAGAAGGAGATCGTGTTTTCAAGTTTGATGATTGGCGTAATTTGATGAGCTATTGAAAAGGAGATTTTCAGTATAAGGAAATAATAAAAAGTTTCTTATCGAACATACAATGGAAGAAGTTGAGAGATGGTGTTTTCAGAAGCTTTTTCCGATTGGAAGGTGTGAAATTATGTGGCAAACTTATTCATTGTGTGTTGCTTTCTGAAATTGTAAGCAATGAAACGAATTCGATAATATTCAAGATTTTTGATCATGAAGTGAAGTTTACAGGTGAAGCCTTTCAGATAATTACCGGGTTGAAATGTTCTTCTTCGGTGGACTTTAAATTTTTGAGTGAAAGAGATAATAGGATTTCTAAAGTCTACTTCCCTTGAAAGGATAGAATTGAGTTAGGCGATTGCTGGCATTTTATTACGAGTCACCCATATGGTACATCTGCATCATTTGTAGGCTGCGACGACGATGCAGTGAAGTTGACAACAATTTATTTTTTTGAATCTGTGTTGATGGGAAGCGCACGACTCGAAATGTGTCTGAGCGGGGAATGAAAATCATTGATGACGATGACTCTACTCTTCTTTCAATTGGGGCTCTCTTTGTTATGAAAAGTTACTCAAATCATTGAAGAGTTGCTTGAAGCCCAAACAAAATACTTCAGAAAATAAGAATGAGAATGAGACAGAGAAAGAGAAAGATAAAGAGAAGGACAATATACTATAGTTGGCTTCCCTTTCACCTTCTGTGTTTGGATTATGGAAGTATTCCTAGATTTTTTAGGAAAAACCGTTTGTGAACT
Organism: Nicotiana paniculata; assembly: GCA_005239505.1. Taxonomy (NCBI): domain Eukaryota; kingdom Viridiplantae; phylum Streptophyta; class Magnoliopsida; order Solanales; family Solanaceae; genus Nicotiana; species Nicotiana paniculata. Next base: position 101,452 of record ML356096.1, on the reverse strand, counting down.
ATAGAGAATGTGGGTTCCCTCGGATTCTATGCTATTCAGATATGAAGTCTCCGCATTATGGCTGTAAAAAGTACTTCATAATGAAAAACTAAGTTAATAGGATTACTAGCTATCTTTTTGTTTATGTGTTTTGGTTCTAAATACTTACTTTTTTCTCCTTATATAATAGGTGTTTCAGTTGCTCGAGATGGTACCGTTGGTTTCTTCTGAAGAAGATGCGGAGCCCGCTAGTGTGCATATGCCATTATCTCAAGATCAAAGTTCAATGCCTTCAACACAATTATCGGAGAAGTTCAAAAAGGATTTGCAAGCAGGAAGTGTTAGAATACATCAAAAAATAACTTTATCATAAAAAATGATTCAAAATGACATCAAGGTAATATATGTTTAATTTTTAAGCTTCTAAATTTAAATTCAGGACTATATGTCCTTAATTTCTGTGCTTGTAACTCTAAGTTCAGGACTAAGTGTCCTTAAATTTTGAACTTGTAACTCTAAGGTTAGGACTACTTGTCCTTAATTTTTGAGCATGTCCTTAACTTTTGAACTTGTAACTCTATGTTCAGGACTACATGTCCTTATTTTTTGAACTTGGAACTCTGAGTTCAGGACTACCTGTCCTTAATTTATGTGCTTGTAACTCTGAGTTAAGGACTGAGTGTCCTTAATTTTTGAGCTTGTAACTCTAAGTTCAGGACTAAGTGTCCTTAATTTTTGAAGTTGTAACTCTAATGTTAGAACTACATATTCCCCATTTTTCGGCTTGTAACTCTACGTTTAAGACTACCTATCCTTAATTTTTGAACTTGTAACTCTAAGTTCAGGACTACATGTCCTTATTTTTTGAACTTGGAACTCTAGTCAGGACTACCTGTCCTTAATTTCTGTGCTTATAACTCTAAGTTAAGGACTAAGTGTCCTTAACTTATAAGCAACTAACGTTCTGATTCTTATTTGAAATACTATCTCACTAGCTTTAAAAAAAAACCTAGAGTCAAAGGTTGATACTTTATTGAAGCTTCTTGAGAAACCTCATGAAAGGAACAAACAGAGAGAACCTAGTGTTCCAATTAGCAAAGATGCAACTGATGATCAATGTGACGATACAGATGTTCATGTAGAAGATCGTTATGAAAGCTTTTATAGAGATGTGCATCTAGAAGATTAAACTGATATGGGTTCGAAATTGGAAAATGTTAGATGAAGTTTTTGACTTTGTTGCCATTGTAAATGTATATTCAATAGCGTAACAAATATTTACTATTTTACGCTTACAAATGTGTGTAGAATATTTTGATGGACGGGAATTTCAAGATGGAGTGGAATGTCAAGATCAGGAAAATCGAAAAGAGAGAAGTGTAACAGAAATAATTTGTAAATCTAGAATGCAATCTCAGGACATAGAAAATCCATTGGGAACAAGTTTAAGTGAGATTGTATGCAAATGTGTAGAAGGAATATACGATCCATCTACACCTCTCTCCCTTAAAGAGAATTTTTGAAATCAAAATGTTGCTAATCAAGATTAGATGGAATTTTCATGATCTGTTGCATGTTAGTTTCAGTAAACTATTAGTAACAAGTATTAATTATAAATGTTACAGAATCTTTTGAAGCTGCAAGGAAAGAAGATGGAGTGCAATCTCAAGAAAAATAAGATGAATGAACATACGATATCTCAACACCGTCAGTTCTTAAAGAAATACCAAAAGATAAGGTGGACAACATAGGTATTAAGTTCTTTCTTTGAAAAATTAGATTATTTGAACATATGATACAGAAAGAAATGGTGGCAGCAGTATAATTATGTTCTTTCAGCTGAATTGGATACTGGTTTGGATTTTATGGGAGTGTTTATATATTTTTGTCTTGGTGATGTTGACTAGTGAATTTCTTCTTTGTTTCAACTGCCTGAGATTTTTGATTTAAGGTTTGTTGAGTCAAGTTGATTTCTCTGTATGTAGTGAAGCTGAAAATTTGGTATTCAAGTTGATATGCTGAAGTAGATTTGTAGTCTTTAGAAACCTTGATCGACGACTGAATTCTAACTAGTGAAGCTCCATAACTGGTTTTCCATTATTGTCTTGATACTAAGATTTTTGTGTGTGGATTTGAGAGTCAAAAATTCTGCCCCAATTTTTCCAGAAATATCTGATTGCTTTGATTGTAAATTTGTACCAAGTTTACTCTCAACAAGGCCGCATTCTAGCATGATTTTGTAATTTTCCCCTTCTTCATTATTGTAATTTTGCTTGCATAGAAAATTAAAAGAAAGGAATATGGAGTGGAACATCAAGATGATGAAATTTCAAAAGAGAGAAGTGGAGGACAATCTCAAGACATAGAAAATACACAAGGAACAAGCATAAGTGAGATTGTTTGCAGAAGTGTAGAAGGAACATATGATATCTCTACACTTATATCTCTTAGAGACAATTTTGGAAGTCAAAATAATGCTAGTCAAGATAATGATTTAACTTGCATGATCTTGAAAGTTGAAAAAGGTTAGACATAATTTTTTTTCATCTTAAACATGTTAGTTTTAGTAAAAGATTAGTAACAAGTGCTAATTGTGTTAGCTCTTGTAAATATTTGTAGAATCTTGTGAACTTGTAAGCGAAGAACATGGAGAACAGTTGCAAGATAAAGATAAGGCAATGGATGGAACAAGCATAAGTAATATCTCAACTCCATTGTCTGTTAAAGAAATACAAGAAGACAGGGTGGCCAACACAGGTATTAAGTTCATTTCTTCAGGTGAAATTTCAGAAGTTAAGGACATTTTGGAGAATTGTGTCCTTTGTGATGACTTGGTCGGTCGTCTTAAGAATTAACTCCCCGATCCCCTGTTAACTATTTTCCCCAAGTCTATTTCTGCTAAATTGAATTATCGGGACATTCGATTTTGAGTTTCGGAGAGTTTTGGGACACTTAGTCCCCAAATGAGAGCTTAAGTGTTGGAAAGTTGCCCGTAGTCGAATCAGTGTGAAGATGGCCTCGAAATAGAAATCCTAAGGTTCCGTTAGCTCCGTTGGGTGATTTCGGGGTTGGGAGCACGTTCGAAATGTATTTTGGAAGTCCGTATCTCATTTAGGCTTGAAATGCCGAAGTTTGAATTTTTGGAGTTTCCAGTTCGATAGTGAATTTTATATCCGAGGGTTGGAATGGAATTCCGGAAGTTGCAGTAGTTCCGTCATGTCATTTGGGATGTGTGTGCAAAATTTGAGGTCATTCGGATAAGTTTAGACGTGTTTCGACATCGGATGTGAATTCTAGAATTTTCTTAAGTTCCTAGGCTTGAACCTATGCATAATCGATGATTTTGATGTTATGAGACGTGTTTTAAGGCTCGACCTAGTTCAAATAAGGTGTTAGGGTTGGTTTATGATTTTGGTTGAGGTCCCGAGGGCCTCGGGGTTGTTTCGGATGCTTAACAGGTAAAAAATGGGGAATTTGCTGCTGCTGAACCAGGCTCTTCTGGTGTCCTCGCACCTGCGAAGGTTTTTCCGCAGGTGTCGCAGGCGCGTGGTCCATGATCGCAGATGCGATAGGGGGGAGATTAGGCCAGTGGTCGCAGGCAGGTGTGGGACCGAAAGCGCGGCCAAACAACCGCAGGTGCGACCCCAGTGTAACTTAAGTGACTTTCGCACCTACGATGCTTTTTCAGCAGGTGCGGTTATCGAGCCCGCAGGTGCGGATTGCCTGTGTGATTTATTCCAAAAACCCGAGAGTTCATCTCGTTATTCTAAAAATTTGGTGGGAGCTCAAGAAGTGCGATTTTCTGTGGGTTTTGAAGAGAAGGATCATAGGTAACATTTTCTAATCCTAATTCATTGTTAGACCATTAATTCCCATTGTTTTCTTTAGTTTAATTATCAAAAATGGGGGGAAAACCATAGGAAAGGGATGAGATTTTCCCAATGTGAGATTCTGAAAAAATGTGGGGTTTTTGGCATCAGATTTTGATTGTTTCTGGTTGAATGAGTCCGTGAGTGAATGGGTTTCCAGAAAATATAACTTTTACCCGATTCCGAGACGTGGGCCCGAGGGGCGTTTTGGTTATTTTACATAATTTAGCGCCTTAGCTTGAATTAAACAGTGAAAATCAGTTGCATGAGATGTTATTTACGATATGTAATTGAATTGTATAAATTTGGACCATTTGGAGTCGGATACTCGTGGAAAACATGTGGTTTCGAGTTGATATTGAGCCGGTTCGAGGTAAGTGGCTTGTCTAACCTTGTGTGAGGGACCTTACCCCTTAGGATGTGATATTTGGTGATTGAATGCCTTGTACATGAGGTGACGAGCGCGTACTTGAGCTAATTGTTGAAAATATGGTTTCACTTTAAATATTTAGCCTGAGTCTCTTTCTTACCTGTTTTATTCTAATTGCAACCATAGTCCATGTTAGCTTAGAAAATCATGCCTAGTTGCCCTGAAATTCCCTATTTGCTTAAATTGCCTTAACTGCACTACGTGAAGCATGTCAGACTAGAATTATTTGTTGCCTTGTATTTATGCAACGTCTTCTTGTTGTGCCTGAGTATTTACTTTGGGACTACAGAACGTTATTCCAGGAGATCCCCCTGCATATTTATTTTGGGACTACGGAACGTTATTTNTACTTCAGTTATATATATGATGGACTACGGGACGGTATCCCGGGAGATCCACTAGACAGTTGAGAAAAGGACTATAGGACGGTATCCTGGGAGTTCCTCATTGTTACCATTGTTATTGAGCTGTTCGTACTCCGTGTTTACTCTGTTCTTGTGTTTTTCTTATTGCCTTGTTTGACCTGACTTACTTCACTGCTGTATTCATTATTACTGTCTATTTTCATATTGTAAATCCCTATTATATTGTTGACCTCAGTAGGGCCCTGACCTTTCTCGTCACTACCCGACCGAGGTTAGGCTTGGCACTTACTGAGTACTGCTGTGGTGTACTCATGCCCTTTCCTGCGCATGTTTTTCATGTGCAGATCCAGGTACCTCCACTCAGGTTCACTATCCCCGAGGTTGAGAGATACAACAGAGACTTCAAGGTACATTTTTCGCGTCCTCAGACCAGGAGTCTCTATCTTATTCCAGCTTTTGTGAAAAGTTTATCCTTCCTTACAGTTGTATAGACATTCTGGAGTTAGGGCAGTGTATTATATTCTGTTAGCCTGTGGTTCCCATGAGTTTCCGGGTTTTGGGGTGATGTTGTAGACTTCCGTATTATATTGGGTTGTATATGTCAAGTGACATTTATATACAGTCTTTCTTTTAGATTGTTCAGCTTTCTTTTACTTAATTATTTCGCAAGTTATGTTGATATTCCGCATTGCTAGGCTTACCTAGTTATAGGGACTAGGTGCCATCACAACATGTTCACGGAGGGCGACTAACATCCTTAATACTAGATTCATACTTCAAATTGTCAGGACATTTCAAAAATTATGTCCTGATTTTTTGTTTCTTCATTTGACAATTTGTCCTAGTCTCTTAGAATTGAGGACTTGCTGCAAACTAATGTATATGTAGTGTTGCTTGCTGAGCAAAACAAAAATGCAGTCGCTAACCAATATACTAGGAAAAGGAAGAGAGATAATATTGGTTTTGATGGTCCATCATTTTCTATTCTTACTCCTACATCTCCGACTACACAAATGAGCATTGATGATGGTTTGTCTATGGATGTTGAAGGAAATGTTGAAGAAGAGCTTGGTCGAGGGAAAAGGAATAAGAAGCTTAGTTGGCAATAGAAATCTCCTTTTGAACAGATAAACAAAATAGGAACATCGATGGCGCACAATGAAAATACTTCCGAGTATACGGGCTGGATAAAATCAAAATATACTCATATATGTATTTTTCATTATGCCTAAGATGATGAAAAGTTATTGAAGAAATTCATTAATTGGTTGGTCAAGGAGAAAAGGAAAGGTCACAAAAAAGTGTAAGTCCCTAAGTGTATTCATTATTTCTTAATTGCTTACATTTGTGTCTTGAACTTCTAATTTTAAATTAAGGACTAAGTGTCTTAAATTTTTGAGCTTGTAACTCTAACTTCAGGACTCAGTGTTCTTAACTTTTGAGCATGTAAATCTAAGTTTTAAACTTGTAACTCTAAGGTCCGTACTACTTACCCTTAATTTTTGAACTTCCAACTCTAACTTCAGGACCAAGTGACCTTAATTTTTAAACTACCAACTCTAAGTTCAGGACCAAGTGTCCTTAACTTATGAGCTTGTTATTGTAAGTTCCGGACTAACTGTCCTTAGTTTATGAGCTTGTAATTCTATGTTAAGGACTACTTGTACTTAATTTTTGAACTTCCAACTCTAACTTTAGCACCAAGTGTCCTTAATTTTTGAACTTCCGAACTTCCACTCTAAGTTCAGAACCAAGTGCCCATAACTTATGAGATTGTTACTATAAGTTCATGACTAATTGTCCTTAATTTATAAGCTTGTAGGTCTAAGTTAAGAACTACATGTCCTTAATTTTTGAACTTCCAACTCTAACTTCAGGACCAAGTGTCCTTAATTTTTGAACTTCCACTCAAAGTTCAGGACCAAGTGTCCTTAACTTATGAGCTTGTTACTCTAAGTTCAGGACTAACTGTCCTTAATTTATGAGCTTGTAAGTCTAAGTTAAGGACTACATGTCCTTAATTTTTTAACTTCCAACTCTAACTTCAGGACCAAGTGTCTTTAATATTTGAACTTATGCACTTCTGACTAACTTATAAGCTTTCTAACTTTGATATTATTTCAAATTTTTAGGGGACAAAGTCTCTCTCTCTCTCTCTCTCTCTCTATATATATATATATATATATATATATATATATATATATATATGATGAGGATAATGGTGTGAGAAAGAATCCATACAAATTGTACAATCAAAAAATCAGTATCAAAATGTTCTTCCTTGGGGGTTCAGATAGTAGCTATGTACTTGATGATAAGGTTTGATAATTTACAAGGAATTTCTTTTCTTTCTTCTTAATTTATTTTTTTTATATTTTTAATTATTTATGACTGATGGATTTTTTTATACCGTTTTATGAAGCATATTGACATTGCCTTGTATTTTTTGAGAAAGAAGGAATGCTACTCTTGTTACCCAATTTTTTCTCATATATTTTTAAATATACATATATACCTTCAAAATAGTGCATGAACATCATCAAGTATTTTTCATAATTAGGTTTTTAATCAACTTATTCCTGTATTTTATTATATAAATGATTATTAATTGCATTGTAAATAATTTTTATGATGATTTACCGTTTCAGTTTCATCATTTATACCCATATTAATTTTAAATATTTTTGATGTATTTATCATATTTATATTTGCATCCTTAGGCAAAATTTGCATATTTTACAATACTAGCCCATATATATGCATAATTACGCTATTTCTACAGAAAATGACTTTTTTTATTTTTATAATGGTAAGTAATTATTTTAAGTAATTTTTATGCAAAAGTGATATTTTTTTATTTGTTAATTATCTTTTATAAATTATTTATTTGTTAAATTGGGTATTTAAAATATAGGCCCCTAAAACCCCAATTTCGGACCTGTACACTACCCAATTACCCCAGCCCAATTGCCTATATATTAGCCCTAAACACCAACCCAAGATTAATTAACCCATATCCAAACCCAATCCCATACCCGTTTATTACAACCCGCCCGACCTAATTTTAAATCCAGCTGTTGATCTCTCGAGATCAACGACCCATAACCCTTTCCCCTTTTTTAACTTACCCAAATCCCTAACCCTAATTCATTTCACCCAGCCCGCCGTCACTATACACTCTCTCATCTTCTCCCCATCTCCTCTCAAAACCCTAGCATCGTCACTCAATTTCTCCCTGATTCTAGACCTAAAAATGGAATCAATCCATGATTCCTTACCTTATTTGGTCCTCCCTCCTTACTGGCTACCCGTTTTGGTGTTACATAATAGCTTGCCTAAAATGGAAAGCAGATCCTATAAAGATCTAACCAAAGCTGGTTCAAATCTTTAACCTACTGTTGTTTCTGTGTGTGTTCATCATATTTTCTTTGTAAGTACGAATATTTTCGTATATCTTGAGGATTCTTACTTAAACCTAAGGTTAGGGTTTTCAAATCTTTTTGATTCGAACAAAAATTGGTTCAAACCTTATTTTTAAGTGTTATTCCGTATGAATCTGCCTGTTTTCGTTAAATCCTTTCACTTACCCAATTTAGGGTTTCAAATCTTCGACCGATTCTATGTTTTTTTAATACCCCTGTCTATGTTCATTTGATTAAAACATATGATTCTTTGCCTTTATTTTTCCATTGGCTTTTTGGTTTACTTATCATTAGGGTTTCGGATCTTAATTGAACCGAATCTGGTTCGATTCTGGTTTTCTCTTTGAACAATCTCCTATCTACGTTCATTGTATGTGATTCATTGCCTTATTTTCTGATCGATTTTGTGAAGGTTTACCTAAAAATTAGGGTTTGAGACTTTTACTGATCTTCTGATACTCTTTCCTTTCTCGTATGAGACTGATATTTTCCTTATTCTATTCAATCTACCATGTTTCCATTATTTGTTTACCTTATTTGCCTTGAAACTGCTTGTTAATTGATATTTTCCTTATTCTGAGTGTTACTCGCCTGATTACATGCTATTATGCCTTGTTAATTGACTAAACTCTGTATTGTTTGTCCTTAAACTAGACTTCAATTGGTTCTGTGATTGATTTATTTCCTTGATTATGTGTGTTATTACTTCCCTTATTTGTTCACCTAATTGAACACTATTTAAACCCTTTCCCCTTTCCCCTTTGGACAGACTTGAACTCTTAATACTCTCACTAAAACTTAGCGTTTTACTCTGATTCTGTGATTGTTTGTTTTTGGTCTTGGCCGGTTGAAAGCCAAGGCCAAGTGATTATGGGCTTAACTACTGTGGTGTATTTACTTGCTTTCCTGCCTAACTGGTAAGACATTCTCCCTTGGCACTCTATTCTCCATGTTTCAAAATATGTGTTGCTCGACCAACATGTTTAAATTCTAAGTATGATTCTGCCCCGTTATATGATTCTATGATTTCATCTAGTCTCATAATGTCATGACCCCAAATCCTAATTGAGGTCGTGATGGCGCCCAACAGCGAGGTCAGGCAAGCCGACTCTTAATTTACTAAAGGTTCCTTCTCATTAGATTAAACACTTTAATATATATTCAGTTTTTTTAAAAGTTAAAACATGATTTGACAAGGATAATTAGCTAGTTTTAATCAAAACAATCATGATGAGGAATAAGCCAAAATGTATATATACAGACCCATAAACCAAAATAACAACTACGTGTGTGCCAGGAACTAGTGTCACAAATCCTACGGGCATACTAACAGAATATACAAAACATAATATACAATCCCACTGCCTGAAAGGAATAGAAGGGAAATAAGCAAAAGAAAACTCCAAGGTGCTGCCGAGAATCGTCAGGAGGAGCAGCTCACCGTGAAGTCGGGTCCAACTGGGATCAGAATCGAGCTCGGGTCTAGTAACCAGATGCACCAGCCTCAGAACCTGTACAATTAAGTACAGAAGTGTAGCATGAGTACATAAACAAATATGTACCCAGTGAGCATCCCTCCTAACCTCGAAGAGGTAGTGACGAGAGGTAGACGTGATACTTACTAGGGTCAACATTTCTAAATAACATGATTTAATAGGAAATAGGAAGGCATAACAGTGATAGAAATCACAAAGAGATAAATCATCAAGTATAGTTGTATTTACCTTTGCATGTCAATTTTCTCTTGCGCATAATGTACTAAATTCCCTTATTAACATGACCCAGTTTGTACAATTACAACAAATTCCCAGTAAATCATACAGAACATAATAGGCCAAAAACGTACGGAAACGTCGTGAAAAAAATAAATGTGCACTGCCGAGGGTCGAACGGCTCGTACCATAAATGCATCTATTACCCCGCTCTCAAATTCAACACGCGACGCGGTTGGCATAATAGTAGGGCTATTCCGATCACGAATCATACATGTGAAGCGGTGCCACATACATACATAAAAATATCAATTTGTAGGGAATTATCAGAGATTATTCTTTAAGGCAAGAACCTAAGCAACATATCATGGACAACAACTTCCTAATATTCTCATGCCAAATCAAGGGTAATAAGCAATTCAAAATACGTTTAGGAATACATGTAAGGCACATATAAGCATGTTCGTGAGTCCTAGAACTACTAATCATAACATAGTAGTAGCTACGCACGGACTCTCGTCACTTCGTGCGTGCGTAGCCTCCACAAATAAGAAAATGCAATTATTTATAATCACCTATGGGGACAATTCCTCCTTACAAGGTTAGAAAGGAGACTCACCTCGCGTCGAACCTACTCCCCGGACCAAGAACGCGTCCGAAACTCCAAACTCTACACCTGAGGACTCGAAACTAGCCAAATGTTATACAAATTCATAAATTTATGCTCAAAGTATGGAAATTCTCCTACTACTAAGTCAAATTCGCCATTCTTGAAGAAATTCTAAAATTTGACCCCGGGCGCGCATGCTCGGGTTCAAAAAACAAACACTCACTCATAGCCTAAGGATCATTAATATACGATTTCTACTTGATTTCACAGCTAATTCACGGGTAAATTCTCAAATTTTTGAAAGCCCTAGGTTACTACCCCATTCTTGAATTTTCAATAATTTAGGTAGTTAATTAAGCTAGTAATCCAAGCATGAAGCTAATATTATAGTAGTATTTACTTACCTTCAATAACCATGTCGTTTGCCCCTCTAAAATGGTGGAAATCGCCCCAAGGAAGAAGAAGAAGATAAGGGAAATGAATTAATTCCCGTGTATAAAAACACACTGTCTCAACAGTGTTTTCGCACCTACGGCTCGAGGACCGCACCTGCGGTCTCGCACCTGCGAGCAAAGGCTCGCACCTGCGGAAATGGACAAGGAGGCCTGGGCCCGCACCTGCGAAGTGGAGACCGCACCTGTGGCTCCGCTCCTGCGGAATTTTGTCCGCACCTGCAAGAATTGGCCTGACCACTGGGGGTCGCACCTGCGAGGCTGGGACCGCAGGAGCGGTTCCGCACCTGTGACTGGGCAACCGCACCTGCGTTCACACCAGAACAGGTGCACCAGCATCTAATTCAGCTGGTTTTTGGCCTCGTGTGGTGTCCGGGAGGCACCTGGGCCCACCCGAGCCCCTGTCCAAATATACCAACAAGTCCCAAATCATAATACGGACTCGCTCGAGCCTTCAGAACACCCAAAACAACGCTTAAACTCAAAATCACACCTCAAAACTCCTAGAACCAAACTTAGGAACTTTAAGTTTTCTAGACTTCGCTAACAATACGCCGAAATGACCTATACTACTCGAAATGACACCAAATTTTGCAGGCAAGTCATAAGTGACATAAAAGAACTATTCCCAATCTCAGAATTCCATTCGGAACTCGATAACACAAAAACAAATACCAAACCACAATAGGAACTTAAGGAACTTCTTATTTCAAGATTGGGCGCCGAAACGATCCCGGGTCATCAGAAACCCATTCCAAACATACGCCCAGGTTCGGAATCACCATATGAAGCTACCAGAATCGTCGAAGCTCGATTCCGAGGTTGTTTACTAAAAATGTTGACCAAAGTCAAACTTCGCCTTAAAGGCCAACCTTAAGGAACCAAATGTTCCTATAGCACTCTAAACACCTCCGAATCCTAGACCACCAGTCCCCGCAAGTCATAAATCATAATAAGCCGCTATGGGAAATTTCATTTAGGGGAACGAGATCCGATAACACAAAATGACCGGTCGGGTCGTTACATTCTTTACCTCTTAAAAAAATGTTCGTCCTCGAACGGGTCTAGAATCATACCTGAAGTGCTGAATAAGTGTGGATATCTGCTCCTCATGTCCTCCTCGGACTCCCAGGTCGCATCCTCGACTGGTTAGCCCTTCTACTGGACCTTTACAGCAGAAACTCTCTTGGACCTCAACTGGTGGTCCTGTCTATCAATAATAGCAACTGGCTCCTCCTCGTAGCACAACCTCTCATCCAACTGAATAGTGCGGAAATCAACCACATGAGAGAAATCGACATGGTACTTCCGGAGCATGGATACATGAAACACTGGATGAACTCCTGATAAACTGGGAGGTAAGGCCAGCTCATAAGCAACCTCCCCAACTCACCTCAACACCTCGAAGGGACCTATAAACCTCGGGCTCAGCTTGCCTTTCTTCCCAAACCTCATAATACCCTTCATAGGCGAGACTTTCAACAGGACCCTATCTCCCTCCATAAATGATACATCACGCGCCCTCTGATCCGCGTAACTCTTCTGTTTGGACTGTGCTGTGCGGAGCCTCTCCTGAATCAACTTCACTTTCTCCAAAGCATCCATCACCAGGTCGGTGCCATATAATTTAGCCTCGCCAGGCTCAAACCACCCGATAGGAGAACGACATCGCTGACCATACAAAGCCTCAAATGGTGCCATCTCAATGCTGGACTGATAACTATTATTGTAAGCAAACTCGGCCAAAGGCAAGAATTGGTCCCACTGACCTCCGAAGTCAATCACACATGCCCTGAGCATGTCCTCCAATATCTGAATTGTACGCTCCGACTGACCATCAATATGAGGGTGAAATGCTGTGCTGAGGTCTATCTGGGTACACATCTCACTATGTAACGCTCTCTAGTAGTGTGAGGTGAACGGAGGACCTCGATCTGATATAATGGACACCGGCACACCATGCAACTGGACTATCTCCCGAATGTAGATCTGTGCCAGCCTCTCAGAAGTATAAGCAGTAACTACTGCAATGAAATGCGCCGATTTGGTCAATCTATCCACAATGACCAAACCGCATCAACCTTCTGCAAGGTCCGAGGCAACCCAACCACGAAGTCCATAGTGATGCGCTCCCATTTCCACTCAAGAATGGGCATCTGCTGAAGTAGGCCTCCTGGCCTCTAGTGCTCATGCTTCACCTGCTGACAATTAAGACACCTAGACACATACTCCACAATGTCCTTGTTTATTCGCCTCCACCAGTAATGTTGCTTCAAATCATGATACATCTTCGTAGAACCAGGATGAACAGAATACCGAGAACTGTGTGCCTCCTCTAGAATCCTCTCCCTCAGGCCATCAATATTAGGAACACATAAGCGGCCCTAAATTCTTAGAACACCATCCTCGCCAATAATAACCTCTTTGTCCCTACCCTGAACCACTGCCTCTCGTAGCTCAGCCAGACACGGATCATCATACTGCCGAGCCTTAATCTCCCCAAATAAGGAAGACCGAGCAACCACATGTGCAAGAACTCGATGAGGCTCTAAAAGGTCTAATCTCACCAGGCGATTACACAAGGGCTGAATTTCCAAGGCTCGAGGTCTGTCCTCTGCTAAAATATAAGCCAAGCTACCCATACTCCTCCGCCTTCCTTCTCAAAGAATCTGCTACCACATTTTCCTTGCCCGGGTGATAAAGAATTGTGATATCATAATCCTTCAAAAACTCAAGCCACCTGCGTTGCCTCAAATTCAGATCCTTCTGCTTGAACAAGTACTACAAGCTACGGTGGTCTATATAAACCTCACAGAAGACTCCATACAAGTAGTGCCTCCAAATCTTAAGAGCATGAACAATCGCCGCCAACCCAAAATTGTGCACAGGATAATTCTTCTCATGAACCTTTAGCTGGCGCGAAGCATAAGCAATAACTCTCCCCTCCCGCATCAATACACACCCCAAGCTAATGCGCAAAGCATCATAATATACTGTATACATCCCAGAACCGGAAGGCAATACTAGAACTGGTGCTGAGGTCAATGTTGTCTTGAGCTTCTGAAAGCTCGCCTCACACTCATCAGACCATCGAAACGGGCATTCTTCTGAGTCAATCTAGTCAATGGAGCTACAATAGAAGAGAACCCCTCCACCAATCAGCGATAATAGCTTGCTAGGCCCAAAAAGCTCCTGATCTCTATAGCTGAAGTAGGACGCGACCAACTCTGAACCGACTCAACCTTCTGAGGATCGACCTTGATACCCTCTCCGGATACCACATGCCCCAAGAAAGTCACAGAATCCAACATAACTCACACTTGGAGAACTTAGCATATAGCTTCTGTTCTCGCAAAGTCTGGAGCACAACTCTCAAATGCTGCTCGTGCTCCCCCAGGCTACGTGAGTACCTAAAAATGTCATCAATGAAGACAACGACAAAGGAATCAATATACAGCCTGAACGCCCTATTCATTAAGTCCATGAATTCTGCCAGAGTCTAGCCAAGCCAAAGGACATCACCTGGAACTCATAATGGCCATATCTCGTATGAAAAACAGTCTTCAGAACATCTGAAGCCTGAATCCTCAACTGATGATACCCCGATCTCAAATAATCTTAGAAAGCACACGAGCACCCTGCAACTGTCCAAACAAATCATCGATGTGCGCAAATGATACTTGTTCTTAATGGTAACTTTGTTCAACTGGCAGTAATCAATACACATCCGCATGGACCCATCCTTTTTCTTCACGGATAGAACTGGAGCACCCCACGACGATGCACTCGGCCTGATCAACCCCTTAGCTAACAACTCCTCAAGCTGCTCCTTCAACTCCTTCGGAGCCATACGATACGGAGGGATAGATATAGGATGGGTGCCTGAAGCTAAATCAATGCAAAAATCAATATCACGATCCCGAGGCATGCCCGGAAGATCCGAAGGAAATACATCAGCAAACTCTCGAACCACTAACACTGAATCAATCATCGGAGACTCGGCGGTGGTGTCCCGCACATAAGCAAAATAGGCCAAACAACCCTTCTCGACCATATGTCGAGCCTTCAAGAATGAAATAACCCAGGTGGCTGTACTAACTGAGGAACCTCTCCACTCCAGCCTAGGCAACTCGGGCATGGCTAAAGTAACTGTCTTGGCATGGAAATCTAGCACGACATGATAAGGAGATATCCAATCCATGCCCAAAATAATCTTGAAATCAACCATGTCGAGCATTAAGAGATCCACCCGAGTCTCGAATCCACAAAGAAAAATTGCACAGGACCGACAAATTCGGTCTACAACCACAGAATCGCCCACGGGAGTGGACACATAAATAGGACAACCCAAGGACTCACGAGGGACATCCAGAAAATGAGAAAATAATACTGAAACATAGGAATAAGTGGATCCCGGATCAAATAACCCCGATGCCACTCTACCACATATTTTAATAATACCTGTGATCACGGTGTCTGATGCCACTACATCTGATCTGGCCGGGATAACATAGAATCTAGCTAGAGCATCGGAATACTAAGCCCCGCCAGAATGAACAGGAGCTGGCTGACCTCCACTGGCATGGATATGGGCTGGCAGAGCTCCCCCTGCCTGGCCTCCACCTCTGGAAAGACCTCTACCAGTCTGCCCTCCACCTTTGGGTGGACGAACAGCCAATGCTGAAAATGTAGGCTGATAGATATACTGAACGGCCTTGCCCTGAAGCTTGGGACAAGTCCTCCTCATATGGCCTGGGTCCCCACACTAATAATATCTGGCTGGTGGCATGGCCTGCTGTCCTGAAGAAGGACCCTGAACAGTTAGGGGACAAGGAGAATTCTCCGGCATGGCACTAAAGTAAGGAATATGAGACCCTTGTTGACCGGAATACCCGCCTGAGGAACCCTGAATGGATGGTGGGCGGTAGGAACTCTCTGGCATGGCATTGAAATAGGGCCTCACTGGAGCACCACGAGGAGGTGGCGGAGGAGGTGAATATGGAGGATTGCTAGACTGGCCTCTACTGAACTGACCTCTACCCCTGGCTGGGGCAGCTCTGAAATCTCCTGAAATTCTAGCCTTGTTATCCTGCTAACCCTACTCTTTGCCTCTCGAACGATAACCCTCAATCCGGCGAGCTATCTCGACCACAAGCTGATAGGGAGTCCCCATCTCCACCTCTCGAGCCATGTTGGCCCTAATACCTGAGTGCAACCCTGCTACAAATCTCCGCACTCTCACAGCATCAGTAGGCAATATCATAAGGGCATGCCAGAAAAACTCAGAAAACCTGGCCTCGTAATCTGTCATTGACATCTGCCCCTGCTCCAGCTGCTCAAACTGATATCGCAGCTTTTCCCTCTCGGAGGGTGGAATATACCTGTCCAGGATACTCCCAAGTGATGGAAGGGGAACCTGCCAGTCTACCCAGGATATAGGACTACCACCATCTGCGGGCCCTGCCCTCAAGCTGGAAAGCAGTGAAGTCCACTCCATGGGACTCCAGTATCCTCATGTTGTGCAGTCTGTCCCTGCACCTATCAATAAAGTCCTGGGCATCTTCGCCCTTCTCACCCCCGAAGATAGGAGGGTGTAATCGGGTCCATCTATTCAGTAACTTCTGCGGATCGCCGTCCGCAGCTGGTCTAAGCTCAGGTGATGTTGCTACTGGCTGAGCTCCACCCACGGGTAGTGTACCCGAGGTATGATGAAGTGCTGTTGTTTGGGCTGCAGCCTGGGTAGTAGGGGTCTGGGCTGCCCCTCCTGCCTGAGATGTGGCAGGGTCTGCTGGAAATAAACTAGCCTGGGGCATAGTGTCCATGAATCGCATCATACAACCCATGATATCCTGGAATCCTGGCGCCGTCATAAAGCCTACTAGAGCAGGACCTGCTGGGTGCACCTCACCCTGCTCCTCTATAGTAGGGCCCTCTGGTGATACGACTAGAGTAGCCCCGGGACGCCCTCGTTCCCTACCTCGAGCTGGTGCCCTCCCCCGGCCTCTACTACGACCGCCAACAACGGGGGTAGCGGCCCCTCCCAGATATGGAACATCAGATGTACGCATCCTCACCATATATGAGAGAATAAAAGAACAAAATTTTAGTAAACCATTGACTGCACAATAGAATAAAAATAAGGAGAGGTTTTCCTAACACCCTATAGCCTCCCGAAGATAAGTACAGACGTCTCCATTCCGATACGCCAGACTCTACTAGGTTTGCTCGTGAGTTGTGAGACCTACGTGAACCTAGTGCTCTGATACCATGTTGTCACGACCCAAAATCCTAACTGAGGTCGTGATGACGCCCAACAACGAGGTCAGGCAAGCCGACTCTTAATTTACTAAAGGTTCCTTCTCATTAGATTAAACACTTTAAAATATACTCAGTTTTTTATAAAAGTTAAAACATGATTTGACAAGGATAATTAGCCAGTTTTAATCAAAACAGTCATGATGAGGAATGAGCCAAAATGTATATATACAGACCCGTAAACCAACAAGTCCTACGGGCATACTAATAGAATATACAAAACATAATATACAATCCCACTGTCTGAAAGACATAGACGGGAAATAAGCAAAAGAAAACTCCAAGGTAATGCCGAGAATCATTAGAAGGAGCAGCTCACCGTGAATTCGGGTCCAACTGGGATCAGAGTCGAGCTCCGGTCTGGTAACCAGATACACCAGCCTCAGAACCTGTACAATTAAGTACGGAAGTGTAGCATGAGTACATAAACAAATATGTATCCAGTGAGTATCCTGCCTAACCTCGAAGAGGTGTGACGAGAGGTAGACGTGATACTTACTAGGGTCAACATTTCTAAATAACATGATTTAATAGGAAATAGGCAGGCATAACAGTCGTAGAAATCACAAAGAGATAAATCATCAAGTATAGTTTCATTTACCTTTGCATGTCAAATTTCACTAGCGCATAATGTACTAAATTCCCTTATTAACATGACCCAGTTTGTACAATTACAACAAATTCCCAGTAAATCATATAGCACATAATAGGCCGGAAACGTACGGTCGAAACTCCGCAGAAAAAATAAATGTGCACTGTTGAGGGTCGAACGACTCAAACCATAGATGCATCTATTACCCCGCTCGCGAATTGAACATGCGACGCGGTTGACGTAATAATAGGGCTATTCCGCTCACGAATCATACATGTGACGCGGTGCCGCATACATACATAAAATTATCAAATTTTTAGGGAATTATCAGAGATTATTCTTTAAGGCAATAACCTAAGAACCATATCATGGACCACAACTTCCTAATATTCTCATGCCAAATCAAGGATAATAAGCAATTCAAAATACATTTAGGAATACATGTAAGGCACATATAAGCATGCTCGTGAGTCCTAGAACTACCCATCATAACATAGTAGTATCTATGCACACACTCTCGTCACTTCGTGCGTGTGTAGCCCCTGGAAATAAGAACATGCAATTATTTATAATCACCTATGGGGACAATTCCCCCTTACAAGGTTAGAAAGGAGACTCACCTCGCGTCGAACCTAGTCCCCGAACCAAGAACGCGCCCGAAACTCCAAACTCTACACCCGAGGACTCGAAACTAGCCAAATGTTACACAAATTCATCAATTTATGTTCAAAGTATGGAAATTATCCTACTACTAAGTCAAATTCGCCATTCTTGAGGAAATTCTAAAATCCAACCCTCGGCCCACATGCTTGGGTTCCAAAAATTCTCGAAGGAAACACTCACCCATAGCCTAAGGATCATTAATATACGATTTCTACTTGATTTCATAGCTAATTCACGGGTAAATTCTCAAATTTTTGAAAGCCCTAGGTTACTACCTCATTCTTGATTTTTCACTAATTTAGGTAGTTAATTAAGCTAGTAATCCAAGCATGAAACTAATATTAGAGTAGAATTTACTTACCTTCAATAACCAGGTCGTTTGCCCCTCTAAAATGGTGGAAATCGCCCCAAGGAAGAAGAAGAAGATAAGGGAAATGAATTAATTCCCGTGTATAAAAACACACTGTCTCAACAGTGTTTCCGCACCTGCGGTTCGAGGACCGCACCTATGGTCTCGTACCTGCAGAAATGGACTAGGAGGCTTGGGCCCGCACCTACGGAGTGGAGACCGCACTTGCGGCTTCGCTCCTGCGGAATTTTATCCGCACCTGCGAGAATTGGCCTAGACACTAGGGGTCGCACCTGCGAGGCTGGGACCGCAGGAGCGGTCCCGCAACTGCGACTGGGCAACCGCACCTGCGGTCACACCAGAATAGGTGCACCAACAGCTAATTCGGCTGGTTTTTGGTCTCGTGTGGTGTCCGAGAGGTAGCTGGGCCCACCCGAGCCCCCGTCCAAATATACCAACAAGTCCTAAATCATAATACAGACTCGATCGAGCCTTCGGAACACTCAAAACAACGCTAAAACCTAAAATCACACCTCAAAACCCCTAGAACCAAACTTAGGGACTTTAAGTTTTTTAGACTTCGCTAACAACGCGCCAAAATGACCTATACAACTCGGAATGACACCAAATTTTGCAGGCAAGTATTAAATGACATAACTGAACTATTCCCGATCTCGAAATTCCGTTCGGACCTCGATAACACAAAAGCACGTCCTAAACCACAATAGGAACTTAAGGAACTTCTTCTTTCAAGATTGGGCGCCGAAATACTCCCGGGTCATCAGAAACCCATTATGATTATACGCCCAGGTCCGGAATCATCATACGAAGCTACTGAAATCGTTGAAACTCGATTCCAAGGTCATTTACTAAAAAAGTTGACCAAAGTCAAACTTGGCTTTAAAGGCAACCTTAAGGAACCAAATGTTCCTATAGCACTCTAAACACCTCCGAATCCCGGACCACCAGTACCCGCAAGTCATAAATCATAATGCAAAATGACCGGTCAGGTCGTCACACATAAGTGACACTATTAATTGGTTATACTTTGAATAACATGAATCCCCCTAAAAGCTAGCTTAATGCTTAACTTATTTCATGCACACTGTTTGCTAATCCTGCACCTATTCTGAACTTTGCATTCTCCGGATACTACCAGCATGAAATTAGTCAATTAATTCTAACTTGGCAGATTTGTATTTGTGCCCTGCAAACTTGTTTTCTAACATGTTTTGCATCCTTCTGGATTCATTTGATAATTTGACTGATTGCCTTAACACTTTGCCTAAATGCTTATGTGATTAAACAAGGTTGTCCTACATACTATCACGAACATTTAGCTTAACTAGACTTCAACTTATTTGAACTGTGTGTTTGAGCATGAACCTTGCTTGTTTTCTTGGTGTAATTCTGCCTACAAGTTCTGTGTCTTAAACTTTGTTTTTTTATTCTAAAACCAAAACTGTTTTAAATCTGTCTCTCCCCCTTTTATATGTTGTTACTCTTTAAAAAGCTTCCACTCTTAGTCCCTTAGGTTCTATCCTCAACCACCCTAGTGTGAGCACTGCTCAGGGTCCATGTGAGACTCTTGTGAACTCTAACACACTGGGAACTGGTTCCTAATATCTTTTAGATCATCTCTGAATATTTGGTTCTGGTGTGAGCATTGCCTTGGGTCCCTGAGGCCCTTGGGAACTTTGACACATTGGAAACCTGGTTCTATATGTGTTACGGGTGAATCACTCGTATTTGGCTATGAAATGAGCCTCGAAGTTGATTGGTTTGAAAGCCTANGTCTGTAATAACTATGTAATTAACAGATTCGGGAGTATTTAGTAAAATCGAGGGGGTTTCTTATTTCCTTTTGTTAATCTGGGTAGAAATCCTGCCTATAAGGTTTCATCTATGTTGTTAATTCTGTTCATTTGTCAAAACTGTATAAGTTCTATGTTGTGTTTAGAAATCCTGCCTGTAAGACTTTCGTTGGTGATGTTGATTCTGAGTTCTATATTTGCGTATTAGAGATCCTGCCTATAGGTTTAATGTTATAATTGCGTTAGAAATCCTACCCATAGGATCTATCAATACGTCCAACAAACATGTGTTAGCAATCATGCCTATAGGACTAAAATCAATTTCAAACCTAGAGATCATGCCTATATGATTTAAGTCAATTCAGTAATAGATACCATGCCTATAGAACTAAAATCAATTTCAAATCTAGAGATCATGCCTACTGGATTTAAATAAATTCACTCATAGAAGTCATGCCTATAGGATTCTATTGGTTTTTAATATAATCGCCACTATCAATCACTTAGACAATATACCTATAGGATCAAATAACAACTCTGGATTCGTAATTGTGATTCATTATTGTCTGAACTGCCTAGATATTATACTGAATAAAAATAGTAGGCAAATGATAGGTCGTGACACTCGCCTTAATAAAACTGCATATGTATATCTCTTCTCCCTTAGATATTCTGCCTATAGGAACTTTAAGATTAATAAAGCTTGCCAAATCAATTGCGTGCATTTGTTGTTTATGTGTGGAGGTAAACATGAGCCCATATCTGCTTTGTGTGAAAGTCCTAATTGTTTTGCTTGTCGCCTAGTCTTTTACAATTTTGAGCAATTGAGGTTTAGTCTAGAACTATCCCAAATAGAGGTCCTAATGCCTCCAGGGCCATAGGTAAGGGACGTGTAGTGCACGCATAGGAAATGAACTAGAATCAATTAAAGCGCATTAGGTAACAACTTAAAGATAGTAATCGAGTTGTCATGACCCGATTTACCCATCGAAAGGCATTGTGACGGCACCTAGTCTCTACGACTAGGTAAGCCTAATTGCGGAAAACACATGTTAAATAGAAGCAATAAAATAAAGGTAAAATAAGTGAATCTACAGTGAAACATCGCCACTTGGCACGTACAAAATACAACTTTTCCCAAAACCCGGAATATCACTTTAGTCACAAGCTCTGTCTCAAAATAGCTCCGTACAACGAGAGGGAATTTACATAAAAAAAAAGAAATCTATCTAAATTTGGAGTGGAAGGTGACTCGAAGGATTCTGCGGACGCGACAGAATTACTTTCAGTCTCCTAGAAGCTGCTGCTCGGACCCCTAGCCACGAAACTGAGAGCTGGTACCTGGATCTGCACACAAAAAACATGTGCATGAAAGGGCATGAGTACACCACAAATTGGTACCCATTAAGTGCCAAGCCTAACCCCATTCGAGTAGTGACGAGGTCAGGTTAATGCTCTATTAGATTTTTATAGTAAAACATGATAAAAATGTAAACAGAGAGATATAATAACCTAAGGCAAATCAGTAGGAACAATGAGCTAAAAGAAAATAATAACAGGGAGCCCTCGACGCATCACAATATATATCACAGTAACAAGTATGCAATGCAGTATAGCGGGAAACCTCCCGGAATATCGTCCGTAGTCCCAATTTAAATATGCAATGCAGTAAAAATACCGAATACAATTTTTATTTTAAAATAGTTCTGGAAAAATCACACGCAAAAATATGGATAAAACTACCTAAACATGGTACACATGGAAATAACTAGGGAAAATTCAAGTAAAACAGGTAGGCATGCTATTTCCTAATCTAAACTACATAGTCGATACATGAATCAATGAAATAAGAGTGAAATGATTTATGTCATGGAGGGAAAAATGGAGTTTTAGCAACTATGGCCCGTGTACATACTCGTCACCTCACGCACACGGCGCCCAAACAACATATAACAGTATTAAAATAGCCTAGGGGAAGCCCCCAACACTGAGTTAGGCAAGCCACTTACCTCGACTCGCTACTCAACTCAAAACCACGCTCTTTCCACGAGTATCCGACTCCGAATGACCCAAATCTATTCAATCTGATTGCATAATGTAAATATCACTTTAAGGAATCAAAATAGCTAATAAGTTCGAGGCTAATACACGAAATTAGGAAAATTGCCCAAAAAGTCCCTCGGGACCACGTCTCAGAATTGAGTGAAAGTTATAAATTTTGAACACCCATTCACCCACGAACACACTCGAAGAAAAATCATCAAAAACCGACGTAAAAATCCTATTAAATTCTCAGATTTCTAATTGGGAAAACTTCTTGCCATTTGCCTGATTTTTCACCTAAATTCCTTGATTTCTTGTAAGAAATTGCTATAAATTAATGATATACAAAGGAAATAGGGTTAGGAATTGTTACATATGAAGCGTTTCCTCAAAACCCACTCCAAATCACCTACACCCGAGCTCCAAATTGTTTTTAGAAGTTATGAAATTCAAGCCCTCGAATTAGATATAAACTGCCCAGCGATTTCCACACATGCGCCCCTTGGACCGCACCTACGGTCCCGCACCTGCGGAAAATCCATCGCAAGTGCGAAAATCAACTAAAAGGCCTGGGGTCGCACCTGTAGTTAATTGGCCGCATCTGCAGCTCCGCACCACCACCACCGCACCTGTGAGAACTGGTTGACTTGACCAAGCCCGCACCTGCGAGCCCCTCTTCCGCACCTGCGTGTCCATCGCAGGTGCGAGACACCAGAACCAGAAATGGTTCAGCTATATTTTCCAAGTTCCAAAATCACCCGTTGAGCATCCGAAACATCCCCGAGGCCCCCGCAATCTCAACCAAACTTACCAACCAGTCCTAATACCTTATCCAAACTTAGTCGAGCCTCCAAAACACATCATATAACACCAAAATCACCAATTATACATGGATTCAAGCCTATGAACGTATGAAATTTCCAAACTCTATAATCGATGCTGAAACACCTCAAAACTAGTCCGAATGACCTCAAATTTTACACACAGGTCACAAATGATACAACGGACCTACAACCACTCTCGAAATTCCATTACGAAACTGATATCAAAATTCCACCTATCGGCCGAAATTGTCGAAATTCTAACTTTCGCTAATTCAAGCCTAAATCTACTACAAACCTCGAAAGCACATTCCGAACACGCTCCTAACTCCGAAATCACCCAACGGTGCTAACAGTGTCAACAGAATACCATTCAGGACCCGTTTTCCCACAGTTCCAACTACGGTCTGATTGCTAAAGCTTAAACTCACATATAAGGACTATGTGTCCAAAAACACTCTGAATTTCACCACTCAACATTCCAACAAGTCCCGAAAGAAGAAATAGACATGGGGAAAGCAGTTATTAGGGGATGATGGCGCTAACTCTAAAAATGACCTACCGGGTCGTTACATTCTACCCCTCTTAAGAAAATCATTCATCCTCGAACGAGTATAGAGACATACCTGAAGCTATGAAAAGATGAGGGTATTGACTGCGCATATCCTGCTCGGTCTCCCAAGTCTCCTCCTCGACCGGCTGACCCCTCAACTGAACCTTTATTGACGCAATATCCTTTGACCTGATCTTTCTGACATGTCTATCCAATATAGTTACTGACTCCTCAATATATGATAAATCCTTGTCTAACTGGACTGCACTGAAATCCAAAACATAAGTTGGGTCACCGTGATACTTCCGGAGCATGGAGACGTGGAATACGGAATGAACTCCTGCTAGGTTGGGAGGCAGGGCTAGCTCATAAGCAACCTCCCAAACACGTCACAACACCTCAAAAGGGCCAATAAATCTCAGACTCAGCTTACCCTTCTTCCCGAACCTCATGACACTCTTCATAGGCGATACCCGAAGCAAAACCCGATCACCAGCCATAAATGCCAAATCACAAACCCTTCAGTCCGCATAACTCTTCTGCCTGGACTGAGCTTCGCAAAGTCTCTCCTGAATCACCTTCACCTTGTCCAGGGCGTCCTGGACCAAATCTATACCCAACAATCGGGCCTCACCCGACTCAAACTATCCCACTATGGACCGGCACCGTCTACCATACAAAGCCTCATACGACGCCATCTGAAATGATAGATACGGGAATACCGTGGAGGCGAACAATCTCCCTGATATAAATCTCTGCCAACCTCTCGGAGGAGTATGTAGTCAACACAGGAATGAAATGGGCTGAATTAGTCAGCCGATCCACAATCACCCAAATAGCATCGAACTTCTTCAAAGTCCGAGGAAGTCCAACCACGAAGTCCATGGTGATCCGCTCCCACTTCCAGTCTGGAAGCTCAATATGCTGAAGTAACCCTCCCAGTCTCTGATGATCATATTTGACTTGCGAACAGTTGGGACACTTGGCCACAAACTCCACTATATCCTTATTCATCCTTCTCCACCAATAGTGCTGTCTCAGATCCTGATACATCTTCACGGTACCCGGATGAATGGAATACCGTGAGCTATGGGCCTTCGCAAGAATCAACTCCTGAAGCCCATCCACACTGGGCACACAGATCCAACCCTGAATCCTCATCACACCGTCATCTCCTATAGTCACATCCCTGGAGTCACCTCGCCGAACCCTGTCCTGAAGAACCAGAAGGTGGGAATCATCATATTGGCGCTCTCGAATGCGGTCGTAAAGAGATGACCGAGCCACCACACAAGCTAAACCCGGACAAGGCTCTGAAAGATTCAACCTCACGAACTGACTGGCTAAGTTTTCAATATCTAAGGCTAAGGGCCTGTCAACTGCCGGAAGATATGCCAAACTCCCCAAACTCTCCGCCCGGCGATTCAAGGCGTTGGCCACCACATTGGCCTTCCCCGGTTGGTATAATATAGTGATGTCATAGTCCTTTAGCAACTCCAACCATCTCCGCTGGCACAAATTGAGGTCCTTATGCTTGAACATGTGCTGCAAACTCCAGTGATCGGTGAAAATCTCACAGGGAACACCGTATAAATAATGATGCCATATCATCAGGGCGTGAACAATCGCTGCCAACTCGAGATCATGAACTAGATAGTTCTTCTCATGCACCTTCAACTGTCTGGACGCGTAGGCAATCACTCTACCGTCCTGCATCAATACCTCCTCGAGGCCAATCCTCGAAGCATCACAATAGACAGTATAAGACCCTGAACCCGAAGGCAATACAAATATTGCAGTATAAGTCAGGGCTGTCTTGAGCTTCTGAAAGCTCTCCTCACACTCCTCAGTCCACCTGAACGGAGCACCCTTTTGGGTCAACCTAATTATTGGTGCTGCAATGAATGAAAATACCTCCATAAAACGGCGATAGTACCCAGCCAAACCAAGGAAACTACAAATCTCCGTAGCTGATGACGGTCTAGGCCAACTCTGCACCACCTCCACCTTCTTTGGATCTAATTTGATCCCATCCCAAGACACTATGTGGCCCAAGAATGCCACAAAATCAAGCCAGAACTCACTTTTAGAGAATTTTGCATACAATCTCTTCTCCCTCAAAGTCTGAAGCACAGTCCTTAAGTGTTGCTCATGATCTTCCCGTGATCGGGAGTACACCAAGATGTCGTCAATAAACACAATGACGAAGGAACCAAGATAAGGCCGGAACAAACTATGCATCAAATGCATAAAAGTTGTTGGGGCATTGGTCAGCCCAAATGACATAACAAGAAACTCATAGTGGCCATATCTGGTCCTAAAGGCAGTCTTCAGGCGCAAGTCAATCTTGGAGAATACCCTGGAACCCTGTAGCTGGTCGAATAAATCATCAATGCAAGGCAAAGGGTACAAGTTATTCACGGTGACCTTGTTCAACCGCCAATAATTAATACACATACGCATAAAACCATCTTTTTTCTTCACAAATAATACTAGAGCACCCCAAGGTGATACACTGGGTCTGATGAAACCCTTATCAATAAACTCTTGTAACTGCTTCTTCAACTTCTTCAACTCAGGAGGAGCCATACGATAAGGAGGGATAGAAATGGGCTGAGTGCCTGGCAACAAATCAATGCCGAAATCAATATCTCTGTCGAGCATCATACCCGGAATATCAGCTGGGAATACATCAGGAAAGTCCCTCACTACTGGAACTGACTCAACTGGAGGGGTATTAACACTGACATCTCTGACATAGGACAAATACGCATCACACCCCTTCTCAACCATCCGCTGAGCCTTAAGAAATGAAATGACCCTGCGGGGAGTATACTCTAAGGTACCTCTCCACTCAAATCTCGACAAGCGTGGCATAGCCAGCGTCACGGTCTTAGCGTGATGATTAAGAATAGCATAATAGGGCGACAACCAGTCCGTGCCCAAGATAACATCAAAATCTACCATGGTGAGTAATAATAAGTCAATCCTGGTCCCAAAACCACTAAGAGAAACCAAACACGGCCGATATACGTAGTCCACAACTAGAGAGTCTCCCACATGAGTAGATACATAGACGGGGGAACTCAAAGAATCCCGAGATATCCCCAAATGAGGAGCAAAATAAGAGGACACATATGAATACGTAGAGCCTGGATCAAATAATACTGATGCATCCCTATGGAAGACAGGGACAATACCTGTGATGACTGAGTCTGAAGCAATAGCCTCGGAATGAGCTACAAGGGCATAGTATCTGGCCTGGCCTCCCCCTCTAGGGAGACCTCTACCTCCCCGACCCCCACCTCGAGCTGGCTGAGGAGGTGGAGTGGCAGCTGGGGCTGGAAGAATAGCCGGAGGACCCAGCGGAGCACGTGAAGGCTGATAAGACTATGGAGGTGCACCCCTCCTGGCCCAGGGGCAATCTCTAATCAAGTGACAAGTGTCACCACACTCAAAACAACCCCTCAAATGATGCTTCGGCTCAGACTGAATAGGAGATGGCCTACTGGGCTGGTCAGAAATAGCACCTCGAAGTGGAGGCACACTTGATACTGGCGGTGTATAATAGAACTCCTGAGGTCTCAGAGGAGATGGAATAACGCTGGCTGCTGGAAGGGCTAAATGAACAGGGCGACCCACAAAGCTCATACCATGGCCTGTTGCTGGTGCACGAGCTCCTAAAAAATGGCCAGCCTCTCGAGACCTCTTGGCCTCTCTCTCCTCTCTGCCCCGGGCGAACATGCCCTCTACTCTCCTGGCGATACTCACTGCCTGTTGGTAAGTGATATCCATCTCCAACTCTCTAGCCATACTGGTCTGAATACTAGGATGGAGTCCCTCAATGAAGCGGAAAACCCGCTCTCTGACTGTGGAAACCAAGGCTGGTGCATACTAAGCTAACTCACTGAAACATACTGCATACTCTGACACAATCATAGTACCCTGGTGCAACTTCTCGAACTCTACACGCCAAGTATCCCTGAGTCTCTGAAGGACATACTCTGGCAGAAACATCTTTGAAAAATGAGTCCAAGTGAGTGAGACTGCCTCGTTCGGACTACTCAGCTCATAGGCTCGCCACCACTGATATGTTGCTCCCCTCAGTTGGAAGGCGGTGAAAGAAACCCCACTGGTCCCCACAATGCCCATAGTGCGGAGAATATGATGACACTCCTCAAGAAATCCCAGAGCGTCATCTGAAGCTAGTCCGCTGAAAGTAGGTGGGTGGTACTTCTTGTACCTCTCGAGTCTGAGCTGCTCGGCCTCAGAAGCCCCGGCCTGAGATGTAGCGGGAGCTATCGGAAATAGTCCAGCATGTGCTAGAGTACTGAACATGCTCATGAATTAAGCAAAAGTCTCCTGCAAGACTGGAGCAGCAATAGGGACCTCCTGTGCCGGCTGTCCATGTAGGGCTTCCATAGGCTCCTCTACCGCTGCTCTCGACGGTGCTCAGGCTCCACCACGCGATCGTCCTCTACCCCGACCCCGGCCTCTAGCGGCTCTGGTAGGGGGCTCGGGTTCCTGGTCGTCGATCCTCCCAGTACGGGTCCTCACCATATGTGGGAAAGAATATAATAGAATTTTAGAATTTTGATGCCAATAACTCGCACGACAAGGAAATCAAAGAAATATGATTGTTCTTAACAGTTACATAGCCTCCTGAAGATAGATACAAATGTCTACGCACCAATCCGCGAGACTCTAATGAACCGGCTTGTGACTTTTGACTCCTATGGACCTAGACGCTCTGATACCAACTTGTCACGAACCGATTGACCCTCCGAAAGGCATCGTGACGACACCTAGTCTCTATGACTAGGTAAGCCTAATTGCGGAAAGCACAGGTTAAATAGAAGTAATAAAATAAAGGTGAAATAAGTGAATCTACAGTGAAACATCGCCACTTGGCGCGTACAAAATACAACTTTTCCCAAAACCCAGGATATCACTTTAGTCACAAGCTCTGTCTCAAAATAGCTCTATACAATGAGAGGAAATTTACATAAAAAATAAAGAAATATATCTAAATCTGGAGTGGAAGGTGACTCGAAGGTCTCTGCGGGCGCGGCAGAATTACCTTTCGGTCTCCTACAAGCTTCTGCTCGGACCCCTAGCCACAAAACTGAGCGTTGGTATCTGGATCTGCACTCGAAAGACATGTGCAGGAAAGGGCATGAGTACACCACAAATTGGTACCCAGTAAGTTCCAAGCCTAAACCCAGTCGAGTAGTGACGAGGTCAGGTTAAGGCTCTACTGGATTTTTATAGTAAAACAGTATAAAAATGTGAACAGAGAGATAGAATAAGCTAAGGCAAATCAGTAGGAACAATGAGCTAAAAGAAAACAATAACAGGGAGCCCTCGCCTTAGCACATCATATATCACAGTAACAAGTATGCAATGCAGTACAGGGGGAAAGCTCCCGGAATCTCATCCATAGTCCCAATTTAAATATGCAATGCAATACTGGGGAAAACTCCCAGAATCTCGTTCGTAGTCCCAATTTAAATATGCTATGCAATACAGAGGGAAAGCTCCCGGAATCTCGTTCGTAGTCCCAATTTAAATATGTTGTGCAGTACAGGGGGAAAGCTCCCGGAATCTCATCCGTAGTCCCAATTTAAATATGCAATGCTGTACAAATACCGAATACAATTTTTATTTTAAAGTTCAGGAAAAATCACATGCAAAAATATGGATAAAACTACCTAAACATGGTACACATGGAAATAACTAGGGAAAATTCAAGTAACTACATGTATGCATGCTATTTCCTAATCTAAACTACATAGTCGATACATGAATCAGTGAAACAGGAGTGAAATGATTTAAGTCATGGAGGGAAAAATGGAGTTTTAGCAACAATGGCCCGTGTATGTACTCGTCACCACACGCACACGGTGCCCAAACAACATAGAATAGTATTATAATAGCCTAGGGGAAGTCCCCAACACAGAGTTAGGCAAGCCAATTACATCGACTGCGCTACTCAACTCAAAACCACGCTCTTGCCACGAGTATCCGACTCTGAATGGCCCAAATCTATTTAATTCGATTGCATAATGTAAATATCACTTTAAGGAATCAAAATAGCTAATAAGTTCGAGGCTAATACACAAAATTAGGAAAATAGCCAAAAAATTCCCCCGGGCCCACGTCTCGGAATCGAGTGAAAGTTACAAATTTAGAACGCCCATTCACTCACGAACTCACTATAACAAGAATCATCGAAAACCGGCGTAAAAATCCTATTAAATTCTAGGATTTCTAATTCGGGAAACTTCTTCCTATTTGCATGATTTTTCAAAGGAAATAGGGTTAATTGTTACCTATGAAGCTTTTCCTCAAAACCTACTCCAAATCGCCTACACCCGAGCTGCAAATTGTTTTTAGAAGTAATGAAATTCAAGCCCTCGAATTGGATATAAATAGCCCAGCGATTTCTGCACCTGCGAAAACCCAGTAAAAGGCCTGGGCCGCACCTACGGTCAATTGGCCGCATCTGCGGCTACGCACCCGAGGAACCACCACCGCACCTGCGAGAACTGGTTGACTTGACCAAGCCCGCACCTGCGAGTCCCTCTTCCGCACCTGCGTGTCTGCTCCTGCGGAAATTCCATCGCAAGTGCGAGACACCAGAACCAGAAATGGTTCAGCTATTTTTTCCAAGTTCCAAAATTACCCGTTGAGCATCCGAAACATCCCCGAGGCCTCCGGGACCTCAACCAAACTTACCAACCAGTCCTAATACCTTATCTAAACTAAGTCTATCCTCCAAAACACATCACATAACACCAAAATCACCAATTATATGTGGATTCAAGCCTAAGAACTTATGAAATTTCCAAACTCTACAACTGATGCCGAAACACCTCAAAACTAGTCCGAATTACCTCAAATTTTACACACATGTCACAAATGATACAACGGACCTGCAGCCACTCTTGTAATTCCATTCCAAGACCGACATCAAAATTTCACCTATCGGCCGAAATCACCGAAATTCTTACTTTCGCCAATTCAAGCCTAAATCTACTACAAACCTCAAAAGCACATTCCGGAATTGCTCCTAACTGCGAAATCATCCAACAGAGCTAACGGAGTTGACGAAATCCCATTCCTAGACCCGTCTTCCCATAGTTCCAACTACGGTCCGATTTCTAAAGATTAAACTCACATATAAGGTCTATGTGTCCAAAAACTCTCCGAATTTCACCACTCAACATTCCAACATGTCCCAAAAGCAGAAATAGACACAGTTATTAGGGGATCGGGGTGCTAACTCTCAAAACTACCTACCGAGTCGTTACACGAGTAATAGGAGATGATAGTCCGTGCGCTAAATATCATGAGTAACACCCCAACTTGAGGGAGTTACAAAGTATTGCACAAGGTAATCCTATAGGCTAAAAAACTTAGGACCCCCACCCCTATTAATTAGTTTTATTTTCCTTAGACTAATTCGCTTAATTTAAGTTCGGTTGGGACCCACCGTTGTGGACCTCGAGGGGTTCCTAACACCTTCCCCTCAAGGTAATTTGAGCCCTTACCCAATTTCTGGTGATGTAAACTGGTATAACATGAGTTATCTGCTTTAGGAGCCCTAACACAACTTAATCTGTTAGGTGGAAACTCTAAACCAATTCCATTTCCTTACCCTCTCAAAAAGAGTTGTCCCAAAAATGTCGAAACCCGATTTCGCGAGGAAAAAAGGGGCACGACACTACCACCCTTGTGCCCATCCATTTCGTTGCACAACTACATATATAGTTTTTAATAACTATATGCTACTTGTGTATGAGGATTTCAATGAAGATGCTTCAGATGAGTTTTGGCGTGGTGATAATCAATTGGTTCTCACACCATATGTGTGGTTTGACAATTATAGATGTGGAATTGCTTGAACAGAGGTTGATAAAATCTTTTTTCCATGTCGGCTACCTTCAGAAGATAATGATGATGTGACACATTTTATTTTGGAGGTATTAGACTTAAATGAGAAAAAGTTTGATGTGTACGATTCCATAATGTAACATCCTGCATTTTCGTACGTTGAAATTTCGTCATAAGTTAATCGACGTAAGTTTGGGAACAAGATTTATTTTTGAATTATTAGTATTACGCTATTTCAAACAAGTGATAAGTTAGTTCGTGAAGGTGAGAGGGTAAGCGAATCGAAGAAAATGAATTTGGTCCAAGTTTGGCATTTTGAGATAAAATACGACCCAAGCTAAAATACCCAGTATTTATGAACTAGTATCATACAAGATACCACATGGCCATGATAGTAAGATGTATAAAGTGTGACAAAAGTGAGTAATATTTTAAGTAATTTGAGATAATTTTTAATTATGTGGATATTTGGTTGTGGATTTTTGGTGGAAAATTAACCATGTAATTAAGGAAATTGGTGGATAAAATTTGGATAAGTTTAAGTGTGAAAACGTGGCAGAATGAGCCATTCAACCAAATGACTCATTAGTAATTTATAATATGTGTCACATTAAGGAATTTGGTGGCAAAAATCATTTCTAAGTGGGTACCACATCATAAGGCTTCTTAAGACATAAGAAGTCATTCAATAGTAAGGTTAGTCTTCAAATTCAACACAAACATAAGATTTCTCTAACCTGTAACGTGGGGAATTTTAGCATCTTCAAGAAATTCAAGTGATTCCATGGAAATTCAACAAGAATTCATAAAATCTTAATCAACGTGAGATTTGCAATTATAAGGAAGTACGGTATAATCTTTCTCAAGAATATCATACGGATTTTCCCTATTCCGATCTTGTCGTCACGCGTTTTGTCGCAATTAACGTGTGTTAGAGGGGTTATCAAGAGAATAGACTCAGGTATGTTAAGGCTATCCCTTTTTTCTTTTGGCATGGTCCAAATTATACTGAAGAAACGAGTAAATACACAGTTTCTATAAGTTACTCTATTCATAGCAATAGTAGGTGTGTCTATATTCTTGATTCCTCATGAGAATTATTATTATCTTCTGTTCATGGGTCTCGAAAATACATATGTTGGTAAAGTTTATTTCATGATATTAATCAGAGGCATAATGGCCTTATGACGTACCGAGAGATTTTATTGATGTATTTCATATGCATTTCATGCATTTACATATGCACATTGACCCATGACCATATGGAGTTATATACACTTATATATGTAAATATATGTATATGGGATACGGGAAAAAGTTATGGCGTTATATACGCACCACCACCTGATCAGCTGGTATATGATGATAATGTTGCCCGCAGTGGCTGAAATATGGTTCAAACGGTGTTATATACGTGTATATATGTATGTATATTCAAATGGCATTATATACGCGTATATATGTATGTATATATATGTATATGGGTTATGGGAAAGGTTATGGAGTTATATACGCACCACCACCTAATCAACTAGTATACGATGATGATTTTGCCCATAGTGGCCGATATGATATGATGGGATGCCCTCAGAGGCTGATGATGTTATGAAACATGTACGTATGCACGACATGAAATTCATACGCATATGCATGACGCTAAAATTAATTTATGATTTACAAAGCTATTTAGGATTACAGGTTGAGTCACGTGCTCTATATTTCTTTCATGTCTCTTATGTACTTATTTATGTGCCTTACATACTCGGTACATTATTCTTACTAACATCCCTTTTGCCTGGGGATGCTGAGTTTCATGCCCACAGGTCCCGATAGACAGGTCGAGAGCCCTCCAAGTAGGCTATCAGCTTAGCGGAAGATGTTGGTGCGCTCCATTTGCTTCGGAGTCGCTTGTTTGGTTAGTATGATTTAGGCGGGTATTGTTTGGTATGGCGGGACTCTATCCCGACCTTTATGACATTTATGTACTCTTAGAGGCTTGTAGACATATGTCGTATACGTGAAATATTGTACGGCCTTGTCGGCCTATGTTTTGAGTTTATAAATGATTATGTTGGCCTATTAGGCCCGTATGTCACGTGTATATGATGATGTATTAAAAATGATATGTTACGTTGGTACTCGGTCTAAGGTACCGGGTGCCTGTCGCGGCCCATCGGTTTGGGTCGTGACACATAAATAGTGAACCATATGAGGATGGATTGAAACACATTGAAATGTATGCGCGCATGATCCCCCGCTTGCTAAAGTTCTCACAGTTTGAGAAAAAATTATAAGTCTTTTGTAAATGCATTTAATAAATTTGATATTCAGTGGCAAAGATCACCGAAACAAACTAGATCATAAGTGTTGTCATTTACTATATAATTTATATGTACTTTAGATTTATCTATTAAAAATATTCTTTAATTGACTCCCTGCCTTAAATTTATTTTAGGATTGAATGTGGTGCATTCCTAATCAAGTATATCGAGTTGTTGATGATGGAAAAGGATGTGGAGAAATTCCAACCTAAGGGCATATCAAACTTCAGAAAAGAACTTGCAGCAAATCTTTGGGCACATGGAGAGTGGAAAGAAATTCTGGTTATGAAACACCACCAGAAAAAGTCAGTGACGACTATGATAATGAAAATGAAACTTCTTGCTCGAAGGAGATGTAGTGTAGTAGTATAGAAAGTCGGCTATAGTGGAATTTCTAGAAGTATATTTTAGAAATGTCCTGTATATTGTTCATAAGCCACTTTAATTTGTTTTCATAGCATAATTTTTTGGTTGCAACTTTGGCAGATAACTATTTCAGCAGTAATATGAAGATATCATGTTATTAATTTCTCTCTTTATATATATTGTTGCTGGTCAATGTTATCTTTTTAAATTTTTAATTGCTAAAACTGGTCAATGTGTCCCAGTTGAGTAGCCACTATCTAGGTAAATTTCTTCTTATGTTGTGATCAGCATTTTTGACAACTGATTTCTGATCTTTGAGCTGAACCTTGTGAGCCTTTTTGAGCTCCACTTGAAGTACTTGGGAGGAATTCTGTGCAGCTAAAAATTCTGCACTTTTGAGCAATAATTCTGCAGAAATTTCAGGTTGCTAGCAGGGTTCCAAAGTAGTTATTGATTTCTAGTTTTCTGGGAGGATTGAGATTGCACTTAGGGTTGAATTGAAGAGTTTAACAACTTCACTTGCCTCGACAACTCAGTTGTGCACAATTGTAGTTTTGTCCAGTATTTTTTTTAGAAGTTCTGCCCAGTTTTAATGAAATCTACAACCTGATAATTGACAATTTCATTAGTCCGATTTGGTTCTTTTTGTTAACTACTAATCTGTCCATTTTTGCACAATTTTTAACTGCCAATGTTTGATTAAATTGTCCAAAATATTTTCAGATTCCGTCCAGTTATTGTTGATTTGCACAGTCTTGCAAATATGTAGAGCTATTGCAAAAGATTCCTATATGTTTCCAAGATGGAATAGACAAAGCAACACACATTGATTGTTGTAGAACTTCAGGACATAATGTTCATAAATACCTTGATTTATTGAAGGATGAAAATAATAATCAGGACATATTTTTCTTAAATGTCCTCAACTTCTGGAAATCTAGACACTAAACTAAGATTTCCAGAAGTTAAGGACTTTTTAGAAATTTATGTCCTTAATATTAGATTCATACTTTAAATTTTCAGGACGTTTCAAAAAATTATGTCCTGAAGTTTACTTGTACCAATCTCAATTTAAAAATAAGATGTAGCAAGTCGCAGGCGTCAAGTTTTATAAGGACAATGACTTTCTTGTTTACTTACGACAAGAGTATAATCCCATAAATAATAATTGTTCCGACAAAGGAAACTTGAACTCCCCAAAAAAAATAAAAAGAAACAAAGAGCACGTAAGCACAAAGAAAGTTTGAAAATTCAGGACCTTTTTTAAATAACCATATGCTAAAGTTTACTTGCTCAAATAAAAACAATCTAAATGAATCCTATTTATAGCAAAAACTTAAAAGACTAGATAAACATAAGTGGATATATCTATAATTATCTATGCTTCCTTGAAAATGGGTGGACTGCTGGAGAATATATACAAGACGTTCTATTATGACCAATTCTTCTGCAACGATCACATTTGAATGTTATTTTTTATGATTCGGTAGCTGGAATTCTTCTGCTTTCTACCTGGTGGGACCTTGAAATCTGGAGGTTTAATAGTTTTTCACTTAACACTCTCTGGTACAATCCAAGAATCTGTATGTCCTACAGGATGTATTTGTCTTTCATATGTTTTCAGCCAAGATTCCTTTAAGTACCACTACGAGCAAAAATTGGACTTCTTGATGTTTCTCTTCTAGATAGCTGTAATTGCATGTATATGTGGTAATTCTGTTTAACCAAAGAATTAGACCCTTTGACTAAAGCTTATTTTAAAGATAAATACGGGCTAATGATAATCAAGATAATGGGAAAAATGAATAATAGATAATATTACAGAAATAAAAGATCGAAGTTGATTGTATTCGAGAATCAGATGCCTTTACAAGTTGCATTCCCCTCCCTTATGTAGGAGATTCTTATAACGTACGACTCTTGCTATGGTTACTCATTAATGACTAATTATGACATTAATGAGGCGTTACAAAGGATAACGGTAATAGGGGTTCAGTTACATAACGTTCGAGTAATCAATTGTGGGTCCTTAAATCTACCCGTAGCTTTGTCTAGATTCATTCTGACCGTGCCTCTCTCTCGTTTTGATCAATTTGAATTTCCCTTGGCTGATAAGTTTGTGGGTTTACTGAACCGTGCCTCTTTGTACCGTACCTCTTCAAAGATTTACGTCCAGCTGTCGTGTTTTTCTGTGTCCACGTGACTGGCTGAGTTGTCAAAAGCTAGCTTACGTGTGAAACTCTTTTTTACCAATACAGATAGTCCCCCCACTTACCATATATTTAACGATTAGTATTTGGTAAGTGGATATTCATTTATGGCGGGAATATTTTTCCGCCTCTTTTCCTCGAATCATTGTATCCTTCTCTGCACCATAGGCGCCGTTTGTCACTTCCATTTAATGCTTATACCACGTGTCTTTTTTGGATTGGTTCTGCATTTACTCAGCACCTTTTAGGGATTTTTGCGGCTGTGCCAGTCTCAAAGTGACATCTTCAACTACGACTTTTCCTCATTATTTTCCTTTTCATCATGTTTGACGGTTGTCTTCAAGTATAAATACATGTTTTCCTTTATTTGCTTCCACGAAACACTTTTCTAACTTTGTTTTTTGTAAAAAAACTTTCTTCTTTTCCTTTGTAAACATGTCTTCTTCAAACCAACCTCAAAGAGTAATAGACATTGAAAGCATAGCTCCATCTTCTACTCCGACTAGGAGTCGGAGGGGTGGTAGACGTAGAAGTCTAGGATCCACTCCTTCGAGGGGCTCTTCTTCTTCTCAAATAGTTCCTTCTCCTTCCACTAGATCTCTAGTTACTTCGAGATTTAGGGTTTCTCGGTCTTCGTCTAGAGGTAGAGGCGAATGCCTTCGTGAACTTGGAGTCGATGAAATTGTCCCTGCTGAGTTTTTTTCCGCTAGGGATAGTGAAGTTCTTGTAGATCAATCTTCTTCTCTTGATAGTGTAGAAAGATATCCAACCCTTATAACTGAGGGTCAGATTTCCCTTGTTCGTAGGGAATGCTTTTGGAAATCTGACTTTCCTGTCTATATTTCGAATAGCAATAAAATAATGTCTTACAAGACGGGATATTCTTTTGTTTATACGTATCCTTTCAATTTAGGGTTTAGACCCCTCATTGACCCAATTATAATTGAGTTTTGCCATTTTTTCAATATATGCTTAGGACAAGTTGGCCCGCTTGTGTGGCGAGTTGTCGCATGCCTTAGGAGTTTGGCTTCTTTAGCCTCAATTCCTTTTACCTTCAACCATATTATTCACCTCTATTCTCCTACCTTATTTCGTGAAGGGGTTTTTACTCTGACTGCTAGAAGAAAAAGAGTGTTAGTAACCCCTGGAGATGATAAGGATGGGGGTTGGTACCTTTGGTTTATTGTTGTACCCACTACTGGTTTAGTGGGTGAAGAAAATCTTCCCTTCCCTGAGAAGTGGAATCGCGCATGTGAGTATGATTTAGCTCACATTTACTTTTTCTTGTTTTGAATTGAGATGTTTTATTTAAAACCGTGTCTGTTTATTTTTCTCCTTTCAGCAATCATGAATACTGTCGAGAATGTCTCCAGTATTCGTGATTGGGCAAAAAAATGGTTATCTGTTGCTCCTTCTGAAGATAGATCTTGGAAGTACCTCGTTGGGAGGTACGGTTGGCAAGTAAAGACCCACGGTAAATGAAACTTTTGTTCTTTCTTCTTTCCTTACTCGAGTCTTTTTTTTGTCGTTTAACTTTTTCCCTTTTTAATAGGATTCTCTGCCCGTGGGGTGTCTGCTTCCTCTAACCCGAAGATGTCCTTGGCTCAACCCCGAGGAAGAGGGTGCTTTAGTGCACAGGCCACGAAGAAGGCAAATGGTTTTAGATGACGAGCCTGTTGCCTCAACCTTGCCTTCCGTGTCTGCAATCGAGCCCCATGTCTTTGATGATGTTTCACATTCCCCTTTTCGTGATGGTATTGATCTTGCTCCTGACGACGTCCCTTTGGCTGCTGTCTTTCCTGCTTCTTTGAGAGAAGCTGCTTTATCTATTCCTTTGGCGATCTTAACTTCTGCTGCTGCTTTGCCTGTAACTTTTTCAACCCTTCAACTTTCCGTGCCTGCTCCTTTGCTTGTGGCTTCTCCAGCTCCTCAACCTTCCATGCCTGTTGCTACTCCATCTCTGCCTGCTTCCATGCCTTCCGTTAGGGAAGTAGGATCTTCCAGCAGAGAGATGCTGCAGGTGGTAATAGAGGTTCCAGCTGAGGGAAACATTTTAAAGAAGACGGGTGAGCATGAAGTGTGGCTCAAGCCTTTGATAGGTCCCGCTGAAAAAGAAAAGCTAGCTAGTCACGGTGCTCTTACATGGGCTAATGAGGTCGTGCATACCTCTTTGAAGGTATGGTGTAAGTCATCCTCTTTCACTCTCGTATATGAAATTTACCATATCTGACTGGTTTACTTCTTGTAGATTAACCTCATAGGCATGAAACTTATGAAGAGGATTTCAAACACAGACCAAGAGACAAGATAGTTGCAGGCAGAAGTTGATAATTAGAAAACACGTTATGATAGCCTAAGGATTGACATGGACGCTTTAGAAGAGGAGAGGAGTACCTTGAAGCGGCAGATGAGACTTATGGAAGCAGAACTAGCAGTGGAGCGGGATTCTTGCAGTCAAGATGACAAAGACAAGAGTGTTCTGGAGTCTTCGTTCGCGGAGCAGCTATCCCGTGCCTCAGAGGAGATTAGAGACTTGAAGAACTTGTTGGGGCAGAAGGAATAATACTCAGGTGAACTCGCGCAATCACTCACTCGTACTCAAGAAGACCTTCTAAGGGATTTAGACAAAGCTCAAGCTTTAGAGGAGTCGATTGTTCCATTAAGGGCCGCTCATAAAGCTGCGGAGGCGGAGAAGGACGGGCTGAGAGCTGAGCTTCAAGTGTGGGCACAAGATTATAAATATTTGGAAGAGGTGGTGGCTTTCAATGTGAGCTGGGCGTATATGAATTCTCGCCTTGACACATTGATGGAAATGAGTCAAGAGGGTTTTGACCTTAGTGCTGAAATAGCCAAAACTAAGGAAGCCATGGAGAAGGCTCAACAGGGTCATAACCTCTCTTCACCTGATGGTGAGATTCCAGCCGCTCATGCCTCTTCATCCTCAGTTGCTCCCGCTCCTTCTGCCTCTGAAGTCAACCCCTCTCTTGAAAAGATCTAGTTGGTTTATCCTTTTTTTCTTTTTCTTTGTATCAATTGGTGGTTACCCCCAGTCCCATCGGGGGTAAATTTGGATTTCCTTTAAGTCCCCAAATGACAACTTAGGGGCACCACAATGTAAATATAAAAATCTTATACGACTAAGTATAAGTTAATACTTAGTTTTAGTCATTTTTAATATATAAATGTTAGTTCGACTTTTCTTGAGTTTCTGTTTTACTCTTTATGTCTTTTGCATGATTTATTTTTTGAGGTTTTAGTTTTACCTTCGAGTTTTGCATGTGGGATGCTTTAGACTACTCGTACCTTTTTTATAATAGGCACGGTGTCATATTAAATGTGTGCCTTTTTGTAATAGGCATAGTTTATGGAAGAGGGCCCTTTATAATTGACATGAAGAAGACGTCTCAACTTCATGATAATGCAATAGAGTGATAGGAATTTTACACATGTTTAAGAATATTTCCAAGGAAAGTTTTTGTTTGAACTTCCATGACATTATACATGTGTTTGGTTATCGTCTAAAACTCACGCTTGCAACTGTTTTTGTTTAAAAGATTTAATATACTCTTGTATTTCGTAACTGTTTTTCATAGGTAACAGTTTTTCGATATTAATACAAAGAAATAACTATTTTTCACTCGTAACTGTTTTTATAAATATTGGGGTTTTTACCCGTAACTGTTTTGGAAATAGTTTTCTAATAAGTACGAGGGAAATATTTTCTTATTCGTAACTATTTTTATTTGATAACAGTTTCTTGAACAAATACAAGGGTTCAGATCTTTCATCCATAACTGTTTTATTCGAGAACAGTTTTTTGAATGAGTATATTGATGATGATCT
Source organism: Nicotiana paniculata (assembly GCA_005239505.1). NCBI lineage: Eukaryota > Viridiplantae > Streptophyta > Magnoliopsida > Solanales > Solanaceae > Nicotiana > Nicotiana paniculata. The sequence continues at coordinate 60,827 of ML356096.1, read as the reverse complement.
TTTACCCCTAACTGTTTTTGTTACAATAGTTTTGAATAAGTATAAAAATGTACATTTCTTTCTCGTGACTAACATTTTTCCTTTCAACCTAAATATGTTCGAAGGTTTTTGCTTTTTGCAGTAGGCTTTGTATTTGGATGGCTCTTTTGATTTCTTTCGATGCTGCTCGTGTCACTTGTCTCATTGGGTAGATGGCTCTTTAGGCTCGAGCTTTTGACTTTCTGATAGTCTTCTTTACTTCGCCTTAGTCTTCCATACTGTATAGTCCCCCAAGTGTTTGAGCTTTGAAGAATGAAATCTCGAGCACTTGATTATTCCTTTCCTTGTGGTCCTTATCCTGAAAAGGGAAAACATTCCGGACTCGAAGGTATATAGTTTTTTAGATGATGACTACTTAACCCCTTTTAAAACTGTCCATCATAAAGTATAACCCTAGACCGGGAATTGTGTTATTTACTCGCGTTTTTGCAGGTCTAATATCATCATCTGGTGATGGGTTAGCTTTGTGCCTATCATCTAAAAAAGTTAGTAAAATTTTTAAATGTTCAAAATAAAATCGAACGTGTGATACCTGACGGGAGGGGGGGGGTATTCTTTTCCTTTTAGAAGTAATACTTCTTTAGATGGATGGCATTCCAGCCTGTTGATAGAACTCTGCCGTCCATAGCTTCCAACTCATAGGCGCCTTTTCCAGCTATCCCTCGGATTTTATAAGGTCCTTCCCAGTTTGGATTTAGCTTTCCTGCACCTGCTTCTTTTGTTGATTGAAAGACTTTATTGAGGACGAAGTCCCCAATTTTAAAGTACCTGAGATGAGCTTTACGGTTGTAATAATGCTCTATGCTTTTTTTTTGAGCTGCCATCCGTATCAATGCTGCTTCTCTCCGTGGATCGAGCAGGTCCAGGTTGATCCTTAGTTCGTCGTCATTTTCACCTTCCATGGCTGTTGAGAACCTTATGCTTGGTTCGCCAATCTCCACAGGTATTAAGGCTTCTGAGCCATAAAAAAGTGCGAACGGAGTTTCTCCCGTGGCTATTTTTGAGGTTGTTCTGTACGCCATAGTACCGCTGGTAATTCATCAGGCCAGTTTCCTTTGGCTTTATCTAGCCGCTTCTTTAGATTGTTAATGATGACCTTATTTGTTGACTCAGCTTGACCGTTATCCACGGGGTGGTACGGCGTTGAAGTGATCCGCTTGATTTGCCACTTTTTGAAGAATTTCGTGATTTGTGAGCCTATGAATTGTGGGCCATTATCACACACAATTTTCTTTGGTATTCCAAAGCGGCATATTATGTTTCTCCATAAGAAGCTTTTAAATTCCTTTTCTCGCACTTGTTTGAACGCTTCTGCCTCTACCCATTTTGTAAAATAGGCGGTTAGCACGGGTAAAAATCGTACCTGACCTTTAGCTGTGGGTAAAGGTCCTACTATATCCATCCCCCATTTCATGAAAGTCCATGGGGATATTATTGTATTTAATAATTCCGCTGGTCGATGCATGTTATTGGAAAACCTTTGGCATCTGTCACATTTGGATACGAAATTCTCGGCTTTTTCTTCCATTTTAGGCCAATAGCATTCGGCTCTGATTAGAGTTTTCACTAAGGATCTCTCCCCTGAGTGATTTCCACAGTGTCCTTCATGGCTTCTTTCATCACAAATTTTGTTTGGTTAGGTCCAAGGCATTTATCTAGGGGTCCTCCGAACATCTTGTGATAAAGTAAGTTGCGAATAAGGCAGTACCGTGCAGCTTTGCGGCGTAGTGCTTGAGCCGCTTTCCTGTCTTCAGGTACGGTGCCATTCTACAAAAAATTAAGATTTTCGTTTCTCCAGTCCCAGGTTAGGTTGTTGAAAGTTACCTCATTCCTGTCCTGGTCTATGCATTTTCTTCTCTAGGTATTTGCACTACCTTTTATGTTTTGAATTGTCTCACGAGCTCCCGTGCTCTTTCAAGATACTGTTGCATTCTAGTCTCTCATGCAATATAAGTCCCCTGTATCATATTTACTACCAGTTGGGAATTGTTGTTGATCATAATTTTCTCGATTGAGAGCTCCCGTGCAAGTTCAAGCCCTACAATAATAGCTTCGTACTCTGCTTCATTGTTGGTGATATGATAACACTTTATAGCTTGCCGTGTCTTTTCACCCGTGGGTGATATCAAGACCATGCCTAAGCCAGCACCTTTTACATTTGAAGAACCATCAGTGAATAAGGTCCACAGGTCTGGATTAACACCGTTAAAGAGTTGTAACTCTTTTTCTACTTCAGATACAATGCCATTACTAAAGTCATCAACAAATCAGCTAGTATTTGAGACTTAATTGCAGTCCTAGGCTGATAAATTATCTCATCCTCACTTAGTTGTATGGCCCATTTGGCTAATCTTCCTGACAATTCTTGTTTATGCAGAATATTTCTTAAAGGATATGAGGTCACAACAGTGATTGGGTGGCATTGAAAATAGGGTCGTAATTTTCTAGATGCCATTATTAAAGCTAAAGCTAACTTTTCTAGATGGGGATACCTGGTCTTAGCATCTAGCAAAGTTTTACTTACATAATAGATAGGTGATTGCTTAAATTTTTCTTCTCTTATCAATATTGCACTTACAGCAATTTCTGAGACAGCCAGGTAGATGTACAATCTTTCCCCTTCTTTTGGCTTTGAAAGCAGTGGTGGTTTCGATAGATAAATCTTCAAGTTCTTGAGGGCTTGCTGACATTCTTCAGTCCATTCGAACTGATTCTGTTTTTTGAGAACTGAGAAGAAATTAAAACTTTTTTCGGAAGATCTAGGAATAAACATCCCCAAAGCAGCTATTCTTCCTGTCAGTCTTTGAACCTCCTTTTTATTTGTTAAAACATCAGGTATTTCCTCTATGGATTTAATTTGAGCGGGATGTTTGATAAAAGGAAACCCAAAAATTTGCCTAATTGCACTCCAAAAGCCCATTTCTCTGGATTCAACTTCATATTATACCTGCGTAAAATATCAAAAGCAGTAGATAGGTGCTGGAAATGGTCTTGTGCTTGTGTTGATTTTACCAACATGTCATCAATGTA
>ML356096.1:0-57592 GCA_005239505.1 Nicotiana paniculata | reverse complement strand
TCAGTATAATCTACGCATACTCTCCACTTGCCATTCTTTTTAGGTACTACCACGATGTTTGCTAACCAGTTAGGGTACGTTAACTCTCGTATCGAACCAATCTTCAAGAGTTTCTGTACCTCTTCGTCGATCACTTGGTTCTTGAATGGTCCTTGCTTTCTTTTCTTCCCTTCGAGCGGGGCCTAGCCTCGTGCCTATATACACTCTTTGCTCAGGCTTTTGTTCAGATAACGGAACAACTTCGAGCTTCTCCGTAGTTGTTTTGATGTGCTCATCTTCCTCCGGTTCACGAATGACGTCCGATCTGGAATCTGTTTTAGCAATAATTCCTTCCGTACCTATTTGGGTAGTGTGTTACCTGCTTGGGAGATTCCCTTATCTCGTAATTCTTCCACCTCTATTTTCTTGTTGTAGTGTACCACAAAGTTTATATTTCTTGCGGTCTGCTGATCTCCTTTGATTTGTTGAATCCCCCATTCAGAGGGAAATTTAATTACCTGATGCAACGTGGAGGGTATCGCTTTCATGTCGTGGATCCATGGCCTTCCAATGATCACGTTATAAGCCATGTCAGTATCGATGACTTGGAACCTGGCTCTTTTGATCACCCCCTCAGCATAAGTGCTAAGCTCAATTTCTCCTTTTGTTATAACCGTAGAGTTATCAAACCCTGATATGGTTCGCGCTTTTGGGATTACTTGATTCCCCAGTAGAATTTCTTCCATGACTCTTAGCAAAATTATATTGACTAAACTGCCTGGATCAATCAACACTCTTTTTACGTTAGTGTCATGAATAAGTAAAGATATTACCGGAGCATCGTTGTGCTGAAGCATTAATCCGTTGATATCTGTATCATCGAAGGTTATATCGTCTTCTTCCATATTTTCACGAGCCCGTTTCCCATGTGTAATTGTGAACTTTGTGGTTGTTTTGCAAATCACTCCGTTTACTTCTTCACCCCCGTGTATCATGTTGACGGTTCGTTTTGGAGAAGAAGGCTTTGGGGACTCCTGCCTGTTCCTCATATATACATGTTTACCTTTATCACTAAACAATTCTGTTAAATAGCCCTGTTTTAACAAATTTTCTACTTCACCTTGTAAAAATCTACAATCCGCAGTTTTGTGCCCATGATCGTTGTGAAATTCACACCAGTGATCTGGGTTTCCCATGCTTGGATTTGACCGCATATCTTTGGGCCACTTAACCTTGTCTCCCATGTTCCTCAATATTGAGACAAGTTCAGTAGTACTTACATTAAAGATATGATCCCCAATTAGAGTACTAACTCTAGGTCGNATCTTCTATCTGATTCAGGACGTCTGGATCTGGAATGATCTTCATCTCTCGAACGAGCAATGATATCTTCTTCTATTCTGAGTTTAGTACTGTACCTGTTATATACATCGTTCCATGTTGTAACAGGGAATTCTCTTAGACTCTCCTTAAGTCGTCTCGTGGCTTCTGAGCTTTTATCGTTCAGATTGCTTGCAAATTCCATGGCTTCCCAATTATCAGGCACCCTAGGTAACTGCATTCTTTCTCGTTGAAACCTGTCTACAAACTCTCGGAGTAGTTCCGTGTCTCCTTGTTTTATTTTGAATATGTCTTCCATTCTCTTCTCAACTTTTTATGCACCAGAGTGTGCTTTTATAAACGAATCTGCAAGCTCAGCAAAAGAGTCAATAAAATTTTCAAGGAGAAGAGAATACCAGGCCAGGGCCCATTTGGTAAGTGTTTCTCCAAATTTTTTGACAAAGACTGATTCAATCTCTTGTTTCGTTAAGTTGTTGCCTTTTACCCCAGTAGTGAAAGTAGTCACATGGTCACGTGGGTCAGTTTTTCCATCATATTTGGGAATGTCAGTCATTTTAAACTTCTTGGTTATAGGCAAGGGTGCCGCACTTGGCTTCCATGGTTGTTGAGAATATCTATCAACATCGATGCCTTTGATGATAGGTGGTACTCCAGAAATTTGTTCGATGCGATCGTTCTACTCCATCATCTATTTCTGCATGGTTAGCAGTAAATTTTGTAATTCTGAGTTATTAGATATACCTGGTCTCGTTTCGAGAGATTCATTAGGAGTATCTCATTTTCCTGAGTTTGTCAACCCATATTGAGGATTTTCCATGGTGATGGTGTTGTTGAGGGGTGGCGTCGGCGGTGTAGGTAACGCTGCCGGTAATCCTTTCGCAAATTCTTGCAAAGCTTGGCTCACATACTCTACAATCATTTTCTTTACATGATCTTGTTCCACAGTTTGATCATTATCACCATTGTTGTTATTGGATCTTTCTGGGGATTGTTCCCTCGAACCACGTGGGGTTCCTGAAGGCGATCGAACTGGAGTTCCACTCCTTTGCTGGTTGTTGTCGTTGGGGTTTGACATAATTCAGAGGATATCACTTGAAAAGTAAACAAAGATTATCAGAATCCCGGTAACGGAATGAATTTATTTAACCAAAGAATTAGACTCTTTGACTAAAGCTTATTTTTAAGATGAATACGGGTTACTGATAATCAAGATAATGAAGAAAAATGAATAATAGACAGTATTGCAGAAATAAAAAATCTAAGTTAATTGTATTCGAGAACCAGATGCCTTTACAAGCTGTATTCCCCTCCCTTATATAGGAGATTCTTACAACGTACGACTCTTGCTATGGTTACTCATTAATGACTAATTATGACATTAATGAGGCGTTACAAAGGATAACGGTAATAGGGGTTCGGTTACATAACGTTCGAGTAATCAATTGTGGGTCCTTGAATCTGCCCGTAGCTTTGTGTAGATTCATTCTGACCGTGCCTCTCTCTCGTTTTGGTCAAGTTGAGTTTCCCGTGGCTGATAAGTTCGTGGGTTTGCTGAACCGTGCCTCTTTGTACCGTATCTCTTCAAAGAATCACATCCAGCTGACACGTTTTCCTATGTCCATGTGACTGACTGAGTTGTCAAAAGATGGCTTACATGTGAAACTCTTTTTTACCAATACAATAAGCATATGCCAAACAAGAACAATTCTTCAAGCAAGAATCTTGGCATTCCATTTTATCCCAAGTAAGTAGGTAATGTGAGAAATCTGGTAGTTTCATCCCTGAAACTGGTAAAAACACACCCCTCTTTCTCTCATCATCATAAGAATTTGGACTAGGCTCCTCACACTGGAATTTTGCTCTCCGAACACAACCACTAGTCCAATTCCCCTTGTTCCATTCACTCATAGACTTTGGTTCATAACCCTTGAAACATTTGCACATTGGTGAATCATTATTCTTGCAACTTCCAGAAGGCCCACATGTGTTATACCAGTCACATTTACCTTTAGGTACTACCTGCAACTTTAACCATTTATTCTTTTCTGCATCCCAATCCATCTGGATTATCGCTCCCCGAGGAATCTAAGTATATCAATGTTGGAGAAGAGTAATTGAGTATACCATAAGAAAAATAAACTGTCTCCCCTTTATTATCAGTAAGTAGTTGAAAGCCATTGCGTTAGTCTTGAAACATACTAGGCACTCCTATGAAACTTCCCCGATTCCACTGTCCTGATCGAAAATGCTTCGACAAGCCATTTAAAACAATGACTTGTACAAGTTCCTGGGAATCAAGCAGTGCGATGGTAAAACTTCCCAATGATGGATTTTTAATCATCTTTCCAAGATGTAACAGTTATTTGTATCCCTGTTCTAGTATTCAGCCCTATCTTCATACGAGGCAAGAGCGCGCGGATGGATGATTGAAGCTCTCCCATAACACTACTGATTCCTGAAGAACAAGATTGCCTTAATAATGGTGTTGTTGGATGTTAAACTAAGTTGTGTAGACCAGACCACTGGCATATTTTTTTTTTATCAGGATCCACAAGGACAAAATTGCCATCAGTTGCAATCATAAGAACTCCATTTGATCCAATTAATGGTTTATCACCGTTTGCAACCCATGCAACTTTTTATACTTGAAAGTTGAAACACGATCACAAGTCGTAACACCAGAAAGTCAAACTCTTCAATATCATAACAAACATATTGTTGAATTTGATGGCAAGATTAATTGAACTAGTGTGAACAATTGAAGCCTCCTTTTTTGAAAAAAATAATAAATATATTTTCATGCATTTACATTGCATGATCACACTTAATATGATGTCATACATGACATTATTAAGGCAATTTCCCTTCTATAAATAACAAGGGTTTTGTTCATTTGAAAATATCTCTCACTTGCCTTCTTATCTCCTAAAGACATTTGAATCTTCTTTCTCTTGAAACTGGTGATATGTCCATTCGATCCTACCTTGCTAGAGAGCAGAAATATCCATACACAAAGGACGCTTCTGCAAGTAAATTATGGAAAGCACTGGAGGATAAATTTTTGAAGAAAAACAGCCAAAATAAATTGTACATAAAAAAAAGACTGTTTCGCTTCACCTATGTTCCTGGTACAACAATGAATGAACATATCACCAGTTTCAATAAGTTGGTCATAGATTTGCAAAATATGGATGCAACTTTTGATGATGGTGACTTGGCCTTGATGTTGTTGGGGTCGCTTCCTGATGAGTACGAGCACCTTGAAACTACTCTACTCCATGAAAATGACGAAGTTTCTCTCAGAGAAGTTTGTTCGGCTTTGTACAGCTATGAACAAAGAAAGAGAGAAAAACAGAAGGGCGGAGAAGGAGAAGCATTGGTCGTGAGAGGCCGTTCTCAAAATCATATGAGAACGAAGAAAGGAAGATCCAGACTCAACAAAGATGAATGCACCTTTTGCCGAGAAAAGGGGCACTTGAAGAAAGACTGTCCAAAGTTGAAAAACAAGGCCAAACCTAACAATGGGAAGGCTGTCATGGATTCAAATATAGCTGATTGTGACGACTTTGATTTCTCACTAGTTACAACTGAGTAATTCAAACCATGTGACATATGGTTGCTGGATTCAGCTTGTAGCTATCATATGTGTCCCAACCATGACTGGTTCATGGATTTCAAGAAGGAGAATATGGAGTCGTCCACACAGGGGATAACAACCCTCTTACCTCATATGGAATTGGTTCAATACGATTAACGAACAATGATGGAATGATCAAAACATTAACAGATGTTCGATATGTACCGGATTTGAAGAAGAATCTCATCTCTGTGGGAGCCCTAGAATCAAAAGGGTTCAAAATCATTGCAGAAAATGGAGTGATGAGAATATGCTCCGGTGCACTAGTGGTAATGGAGGACAATCGGAAGAACAATAACATGTACCACTATCACGGTAGTACAATTATTGGGATATCGACAGTGACATCCAATGACGACAAAGAGGCAGAAGCAACCAGGCTATGGCACATGCGCTTAGGACATGCTGGAGGAAAATCCTTGAAAACTCTATTAGATCAAGGATTTTTAAAAGGAGTAAAGACTTGCAACTTGGAGTTTTGCGAACATTGTGTCAAAGGGAAACAAACAAGGGTTAAATTTGGTACAGCGATCCATAATACTAAAGGCATTTTGGATTATGTACATTCTGATGTTTGGGGTTCTTCCAAAACACCCTCATTGGGTGGGAAACACTATTTTATAACCTTTGTTGATGATTTTTCACGAAGAGTGTGGGTGTATAATGAAGAGGAAAGACGACGTGTTGGGAATTTTTCTCAAATGGAAGACGATGGTGGAGAATCAAACAAGCAGGAGGATCAAGTGTATTCGCACAGACAATGGAGGTGAATACAAAAATGATCATTTCAATAAGGTCAGTGAAAATGATGGCATCGTCTGACACTTCACTATCAAACATACACCACAACAGAATGGAGTGACAGAACGTATAAACCGGACCTTGCTAGAGAAGGTACGGTATATGTTGTCCAATGCTGGCATGGGCAAAGAATTTTGGGCTGAGGCAATTACATATGCATGCCACCTCATTAATCGTCTACCATCTGCCGTTATTGGAGGCAAGACACCATTTGAAAAATGGTATGGAAAACCTGCTGAAGATTATAATTTTTTGCATGTGTTTGTCTCAATTTCATACTATCATGTGAAAGAGTCAAAATTGGATCCGAGAGCAAAGAAGGCTATATTTATGGGGATTACTTCTAGAGTCAAAGGATACCGCTTATGGTGTCTAGAGACAAGAAAAATTATATTCAGCAGAGATGTTACCTTTGATGAATCTGCCATAACAAATAAGGTGACAGTTGAAGATGTCAAACAAACTAATGGTGCTTCAAAGCAGGTGGAGTTTGAGGGAAAATTAATTTTTCCAACACAGGGAGAAAACGAGGAAACATCAGAAGATTTTCCTCTGGAAGTAGAGCCAGTAGAGGGGGAGATTCCAACTCAGGAACCTCAACAACAACTTGAATCAATAGCAACCAACAAACCAAAAAGAACAATAACGAAACATGTTCGTCTCATAGAAACGGTGGCTTGTGCAGCCTCAATTATAGCTGATGGTGTTCCTACCACTTATAAAGACGCAGTCCAAAATTTCAGAAGAAGATAAGTGGAGGATTGCCATGAATGAAGAAATGCAGTCCCTTCATCAGAATCACACATGGGAATTGGTCAATCTCCCGGAGGGCAAGAAAGCAATTGGGTGCAAATGGGGAATTGCAAAGAAAGAAGGATTTCCTAACCAAGAAGATGTTTGCTACAAAGCAAGATTGGCGGCCAAAGGGTACGCTCAAAACGAGAGAATTGATTACAATGAGGTGTTTTCTCCAGTCGTGAAACACTCATCCATTAGAGTTTTGTTGGCTTTGGTAGCACAGTTGAATTTGGAACTAGTTAAGTTAGATGTAAAAACTGCATTTTTACATGGAGACTTGGAAGAGAAAATCTATATGATTCAGCTAGAAGGATTCAAAGTTGCTGGAAAGGAAAATATGATGTGCAAACTTGAAAAATTGTTGTACGGATTGAAACAATCTTCTAGACAATGGTACAAACGATTTGACAAGTTTATGTTGCGGCAAAAGTACAGAAGAAGCAAATACGATCATTGTGTGTATTTGCGCAAGCTTGAAGACGAATTTTTCATATATCTTCTCCTATACGTTGATGATATGTTGATAGCTTCTAAAAGTCAAGAGGAAATTGAGAAGTTGAAGATTCAACTAAGAAAGGAGTTTGAGATGAAGGATTTGGGTGAGGCGAAGAAAATTCTTGGCATGGAGATAAAAAGAGATAGACATTTAAAGAAACTTTATCTATCTCAGAAAAAATACTTGAGGAGAGTAATCAATCGATTTGGCATGAATAACAACACGAAGTCGGTTAGCACTCCTCTTGCTCCTCATTTTAAGCTTAGTGCTTCTATGTCGCCGAAGAATGAAGCTGAACGAGAGTATATGTCAAGAGTGCCATATGCGAATGCCGTTGTTAGCTTGATGTATGCAATGGTTTGCACAAGACCTGATATTTCACATGCTATAGGAGTTGTGAGCAGGTATATGCATGATCCAAGAAAGGAGCATTGGCAAGCTGTGAAATGGATTCTACGGTACATTTGTAATACTTTAGATGTTGAATTGATTTTTGAGCAGGAAGGTCAATATCTGGTTGGATATTGTGATTCGGATTATGCGGGTGATTTGGACAAGCGTAGATCAACTACTGGTTATGTTTTCACTTTTGTAAATGCACCAGTTAGTTGGAAGTCTACTTTACAGTCAACGGTTGCTTTGTTTACTACTGAGGCAGAGTACATGGCAATTACAGAGGCTGTAAAGGAGGCAATTTGGCTTCAAGGGTTGCTTAGAGAGCTTGGTATTGGTCAAGAAAGCATCACACTATTTTGTGATAGTCAGAGTGCTATCCAATTAGCAAAGAACCAAGTTTATCATGCAAGGACGAAGCACATTGATGTTCAATATCACTTTATACGAGATATTATAGAAGAAGATGGAGTCATCATACAGAAAATTCAGACTACAGACAACCCTGCCGATATGCTAACAAAAGTAGTGACTGCGATCGAGTTTCAACATTGTTTGAACTTGATCAACATTGTTGAACCTTGAAAATTGAAGTTGAAGATACAATCAAAATCTATCAATGAGAGAAAATTGAAAAGGTGGAATCTTACCAAGGTGGAGATTTGTTGAATTTGATGGCAAGATTAATTGAACTAGTGTAAACATTTGAAGCCTCCTTTTTGGAAGAAATTGATAAATACATTTTCATGCATTTACATTGCATGATCACACTTAATATGATGTCATGCATGACATTATTAAGGCAATTTCCCTTCTATAAATAGCGAGAGTTTTGTTCATTTGAAAATATCTCTCACTTGCCTTCTTATCTCCTAAAGGCATTTGAATCTTCTTTCTCTCTTGTAGTATTTCATTTGCATTTTTGGAGTGAAATAAAGTTTGAGTTGATTGTGTTCGAGGACTAGGCAAAAATAAAATTTTGCTGAACCTCGTTAATTTCTGGTATTCCTTTTATTATTATCTCATTTACTATTTATTAACTACCTTTAAATATAGTAGTTGTAATTTGATCACTCTCTATATATTCGACTTCCGCAACACATATGTGCATTGCGTTTTCCATTGTGAAATTTGCTTTAAAAACAACTTATTTAGTATTAGAGCGAAATGACCAATTAATTTTGCTTGAGTTTGATATTTTCCCTTCGACAAGATATTTATATTTGCAATCATCCAAGTTAATTTCCTTCGATTACATTTTATTTTCAGTTCCTCACTCTGTAAAACCAACCTTCGTTTCTTTAACCATCTAGTATTCGAAGCTATCTAACCTGACTATTCTGGATCCATACCGCATTTCCTGTCAAGATAAATTTTCTTTTTCAGAACTCGAATCAGAAACTCCCGGTCAAGATAGAGGGATTTCAACCATCCCACTACACAATTGGTGGTATGTAAAACCAAGTTCTACTTAGTTCATTTGCTTCATCTCCAATTACTTTTTTGGCCAAATTGGACAGCAAACATCACTTTGGCGTAGACCAAAATGATCTCACTTCAGAAGTTAATTTAGTTTGACCAAATTTTAGTTAACTGAACATCAAAAGCGTATCAGCAAGTGAGCTTAATTCACATATGAGTTTTACATTGGGTTATTATCACTTTTAGTCCGCGCCAGAAATAATTTATATTTGGTAGCCGAAAAAGTGTATAAATTTATTTAATTTTGTATATAACATATGCATAATGTCTATATATACAAAAAATATATAAATTTTATACATTTTTTCCATTATTATTTTTACAGCGGGTACAATGTCATTTTTCCTTTTATTATATTTGCTTTAGAAGCCCAACCATAGTAGCACGTGTTAACTTTTATTCACATTACTTGTAATCTAAGTTGCTCCGACATGGCAGTTTAGGTGTCATATCCGTGTCGACACGACACTAGTATGTGTGTGGATATGGGATTCGTACTAAATGCAAAACTAGGGTTACTTTGAAGAAAATAACATACCTTATCTAGGAAATCAATCTTTTACTTATCTACAACTTGAGAATAAAAAAATATTCACACTTTACAAGCTAAGTATTCCACAAAATTTCTCATAATTCAGAGATATTTTTTTTATTTTTTTGAATTATTTTTAGCCAGATCCCTGTGCACCCATATCCGTACTTGGATACGCATTCCTGAATTTTAGAATTTACATCTCGAAAGGTCCGACCTCTAGATCCACACCCATATCGGACACCCGCACCGTGTCCGAGCACTTAGCTTGCAATAGTATTTCAGTTTTTCGTGAGCTTTGACAAAACAACTTGGAAAGGTTAGCTAGAATGTCGCAGGCCTGCACAGTACTAAGAAGAAGGAACAATATCTTAACACCATGAGAAACATCATAGTTATCTCAATGTAGAATGGTATCGTTAACTTCTTTGCAGTGAAAAAAAATTGGGGCCAGAAAAAGTGAAAATGCATCAGAACTCATTCAGATTTTTCTACAGGATTTTTCTACTGTTTTGCAAGGAAAATATGGGAAAAACTAAAAAGGCCAAATACATAAGGATCCCTTAATGTTTTCTTCAACTTTCATTTTGACACTTGAATTAAGGCTTGTTCATATTAGACATTCCAATTATATTCAAAGTGCGCCATTGAATACCTCTTTACTAATAGTTAGAAAAATATACCTTATGCATTTGGCCAACTAAACACCAAACACAAAATCAACAAATGACCAGATCAAATACATATTAAAGCACTCTTGGTTCTAAATAACAAGCAACTCATCAAGCACAACACAAGAGACATCAATATGGAACAATATGTTGAAAAAATAGTGGTATCTCAAAAGGTTATGTTCATCATGGTTTGATAAATATTTTCTCTTTGAAATATTATTTACATATCTACTTATTATTTAGTAAATTAATTTACATTTAATAGAGTCAAACTAGCCTTCATCTAGCCGTTGGAGTAACACCTATATAAACATGGTCTTTGGAGAGCTAAAGACATACTTTCTAATAACTCTTTCTGAATCTTCTTCTTCCTCCTATATGCTGGGCTTCTTTCATGAATTTTCTGCTAGTTCTGTTTCCAGTTTATAACTGAAAGAGTTTGTTGAATCCTGAGAATATGCCTAATTTTATTCTTTACTGTGTGGGCAAAATATCCTTAAGGACAATGTCCTTGACACGCCTCAAATTTTGATAAGTCATATTTTCCGTAATCAAATATTTTTCCAACAATTTTAAGGATAATACCAATTATAATATTTTCGCTAATACTCCTATGTTGGATGCACAAACTATTATAGTCATTGTTCTAATTCCACTCGGTAGTATATCGATGTTCATCCATATTTTCTTCAGAGAAGGTAAAGCTTGCAATTGTTCGGCTTAGCATATTCGTCTTATCAATGATATGGAATAAATCATCAAATGTTCAATGTTGATATCTATAATTTTTGATAAAATGGTATTCATTATTTTTGTTATCTTTTAGTTATATGAGATTCCGTTTTATATTGGTTACTACTCACCTTTACAAATATTATATATAATTTTAAATTAACTAGATTCTTGGTTGTATAGTATATGGTGCAATTTGTTTGCATTTTATTTGCTCAATTAATACATATAAAATTGAAGAAAGTGACTCTCTTAAGTTTTTATGAATTTTATTTTTTGAGATGATGGGAAAGCTCATTTTGTATTTTTTTCCATTAGATTTTAAAATGGTGATTTTTTTTTTATGTTAAGTTGATCTAGTAGAAATGATATTAAGTTGTCTTATAATAGACAAATATAAAGAAGAAAAATCATCTGCCCTGCTTATGTTTCCCATCTTATAAGTGTCATATCAACTAGATGTATTCTACTTTTTAAGAACATTTACTGATCTTTTAATTAAGATATTACTTTCTTAAAATTTGTTGATGATTATATAGTATGGGTAGATGTTAAAAATCTTGTGAGTTCTTAATATTTTCCCTTACATTTATTTAAATATGACATAACTAGTTTTATTTGAGTCATGAAAATATCAATTTGGTCCTCTAAATAAAGCCATTTAAAATGATTTATAAGTGACACATTAGCTACTCCAAGGCGCTATGAGGTCTTGATTCCTTTTGTATGAAAAATAATTAATGTGAATAAATTACTACGATGATGTGATGTAGTCAAAAATAATACATGAGATAAGACTTTCATATTCTTCTAAATCTAATAATGTAGCTAAATAGAAGATAAATCTTCGGGGTGAAGCTATATTATTAGCTTGTTATTTATAAAGTAGAACTCTTTATGAGTTGTGAAAAGATTATCTCCTAAACCTGAAAATTTCGGGGACCATGATGTCCAAAGTTATATAGCCTGATACTAAGAAGGAAAAATGTGAGAAAATTGTTTATTAATGGTATAATAAAGCGTTACAATATTGAGATTTTTTGTGGAAAAAATTTGTCTTGGAATATCAAAATTTAATATCAAAATTTAATGTTTTTCTGGATTTGAAAAGTTATGTTGCTTCGAGTCTCTTAGTCATTTGGGTGAAGAAATCATTGAATTGTAACATGTTTCCTACTGATTTGAGATATTTCTGTAGAAGTTAAATTTACTTTTATGTTTAGAAAATTCTACCTTGGTATTTGAATATGGATGATACTGAAAGAAAATAAATTCTTATATGTGTTTGAAAGATGTTTCAAAGGGCACTTGTGTAGAAGTCAAGTTTTATTTTAATTGGGATGATTTATTCCTTACTCGAGAAGCACTATGAGTTAGTACTTTGTATGTGAATTTTACATTGTATTGGAAGGATATGATGATGATAGTAAATCTCCGATTCAGATGTAAAAAATTCACTATTGATTGTGTGATCACATTTTGGTTGGGTGTTATGATATTGGAATTGTCTGGCAATGAGGTTGATTAAACAACCTCTTGGTGAGTTAAACCAATAATGATTATGTTGATGAATTGTGATTACCAAGGCGCAATAACCTTTGTAAGAAAATAAATCTTTTAATGGGAAGAGTAGACACATTTTCTTAAAATATAATGTCTTAAAGCAGTTTCTTAAAGATGAAATTTTTTTATACATATTATGTAGGATTTGGCCGATCCTTTGATTTATAAGTGAAACATCAAGGGGTTGAGATTTTTTTTCAATTTGAGATGTATCAACAATGATGGTAACCCACAATGCCTATATGATTGGAGAACCAATGAAGTAGGTTCATATGGGTAATAACAAGTCATGAGTTGTTCAAATATGCACTATTAAATTATGTCTCTTCCTAAAGTATGTGTGTACATAGTCCAAGACTGCAAGAAATGTAAAGTTGAGTTACTATACGCTTAAACCAATAATCTATAGGCTATTGTAGGTGATGTATTTTGCTGCAGCATACACTTGATGGATGGACTGTATTTTGCTGCAGCATACACTTGATGGATGAACCTATATAAGTGTGGAATGGGGCCGCTCCTATGACAAAATTTCTACATCACTCGTGAAAATCAGGGCGCGCGCATGGCGCAAAACCGCGATAACAGTAGAGATTTTAGGGGTGTAATATGATGAATAATATCCTTACCTTACAACATGAACTTTTTGGAAGAGAGTACTTGGGTTCTCCCAATAACTAAAAAGTGTACCTGAGAAGGTTGCCCAAAAGCGATATATAAGGTGTACCGCTCACTTCCGTTTTAGAAGTCAGATTGAATTTTCAATTGGTGCTCAACAGAAGGGTGAAAAACCTCTGACAGGCATGATAAGGGGGTGTGGGGACAACCAGGCCATCACTTTTACCAGATATGGGTCCGGACGACCCAAGATCCCGGGGAGAGGGAACCGAGGCTTAGCGCGCTTTATAAGGGAGTTATACATTTGTGTATTGATAAGACTGTTTACTAATCAAAGCAGTATTGTGAATACTCAGTTCTCGTGTCTTCTTCGGGTGATTTTCTTGTTTGCACATGTGTATTGTCTAATCTATAGGTTATATATTCACTTATGCGGCTTTTTTGATTGCCTCTACGTCGGGCAAATTTGGTTAATATTTTAGACCCAACCGTTGCAGTACTTGAGAAGAAAGAAAAAATAGGATCAGAAAGAGAACTTCTTTTTATTATGGGTAGAATTCTTCTTCTTTTTTCGAATTTTATTCACATCTTAGATCTATAAATTGACTCATGAGCCGAGGAGCCGAGTGACGTGCCAGAGCTACTAATTGAGTGCCAGCACTTAGCTGTGCTGTCAGTAAGAAGGTAGCCGGGGCTGGAACTGCTAATTAGAATGAATGGGCTAACTATGGATCTAGAATTTATTTTTGTGGAATATGACTTTTATTATTTTGTTTTCTCCCATCCTTTCTTGTTATCCCGTCCCTGAGAATGAGTTGGCTTTGGAAGCTAGGCTCTACCTTTGATTCTGTCTTCCGGGTGAAGGTCTTGCGGAGGTCTTTTGTAGTGATCAAAATTGATTAGGGAAAGTGACCCATGATGAATAATTAATTTAAAAAAAAGGGTTGGTTAAGAACTATTGATTGTAAATCATAGCAGTTACAGTCACTCAATGGAGATGTTCGCCTTTGTTTGGAATGAAGATGGATGAACATGCACTTGAGCCTGGAACTAATGAAATTCGGGGAAAACTTCATAGAAGCTATAAACTTCACCGATTATTCTGTAAGTTAAATCTTGTTTTATACATATTTGGTTCATAGTATAATAAGACACCAGATGAATATCATTATACTCGAACCCCAACAAATTATACTCTCTATTTCTTTTTATTACAATTTAGTCTTTATATCTCTTTTAAGATATGTGGGGGATTGTTGAAAAATTAGTGGTATCTCAAAAGATTGTGTTTATCATGGTTTGGAAAATCTTTTCTATTTGAGATATTATTTACATCTACTTATTATTTAATAAATTATTTTACACTTAATAGAGTCAAACTAGTCGTTATCTAGCTGTTAACTAGTTGTTGGAGCAACACCTATATAAACATGGTCTCTAGAGAGTTAAAGACATACTTTCTAATACAACTTTCTGAATGTTCTTCTTCCTCCTATATACTGGGCTTCTTTCATGAATTTTCTGCTAGTTCTGTTTCCGATTTATAACTGGATGATCTTGTTGAATCCTGGGGGATACACCTAACTTTATTTTTTATTGTGTGAGCGAAATATCCTTAAGGACAGTGTCCTTGACACGCCTAAAGCTTTGATAAATCATCTCTATGATCAAAGATTTTTCCAACACGATACGAGTCCTTGTTTATATTCCAAATCTAGAAAAACAAACGAAGGTCTCTAAACAACCTTGGCACCGTGGAAAGAAAATGCAAAATTCTTTCTGTAACAGATTTCATGTTTCCTGTGTTAATGACCTTAACTACGGAAATTAGTTGTTGCTTTTGTTCTGAATGATATCCAAAGTCGTATAAAAATAATAGTTAATATGATAACTTAACAATTGGATTTATTAATAAATAATATTGTAGAAACTAAAAGGAGGTTAAGATAGAAAGGGCATATCTGACGACTCGGCCGGTCGTCTTGAGAGTTATAGTCCCGATCCCCTATTAACTATCTCTCCCCAGTATTTTTCTACTATAGTGACTTGTCGGGAGGGTTCGTTTTGGTTTTAGGAGTGAATTCAGACACTTAGTCTCTTATTTGGAAGCTTAAGTTGGAAAAGTCGACCGGATGTCAACTTGTGTGTAAACGGCCTCAGATTTGAATTTTGATGATTCATTAGCTCCGTTAGGTGATTTTGGACTTAGGAGGACATCCGGAATGTGATTTGGAGGTCCATAGTGGAATTAGGCTTGAATTGGCGAAAGTTAGAATTTTGGCGATTTTGGCCGACAATGAAAATTTTGATATCGGGGTCGGAATGGATTTAGGAAGTTGGAGTAGGTTTTTAGTGTTATTTATCATTTGTGTGCAAATTTGAGGTCATTCGGACGTGATTTGATATGTTTCGACGCCGTTTGTAGAATTTAGAAATTTCAAAGTTCATTAGGCTTGAATCTGTGTGTAATTGGTGTTTCGATGTTATTTTGAGTGATTCGAAGGTTCGACTAAGTTCGTATGGTGTTTTAGGATTGGTTTGCATGTTTGGTTGAGGTCCCGGGGGCCTCAGATGAGTTTCGGGTGCTTAACGGATTGAATTGAGACTTAGGAGAATTCTGAAATTTTGCTGGTTCTTGTGTTTTCGCACCTACGGTGGGAGGTCCGCAGGTGCGGCCCTGCAGAAGCGAGGATGAGGTCGCAGGTGAATTTTTGTGTATGAAGGCCAGGGGTCGCAGAAGCGAAGACACATATGCGGAGGGCTGATCGCAGATGCGGATTTTTGGGAGGTAGTCAATTCCGCAGAAGCGGACGGGTTAGCGCAGGAGTGCATCCGCAGATGCGGGTCTATGTGCGCATGTGCGGAGTCTAGATATTTAGTGAAAATCCGCATGTGCGGATTTCTAGCCGCATAAGCGGTTCCGAAGAAGCGGTTAAGTAACTGTAGGTGCAGTTTAACTGGGCAGATTAAATGTTCAAATCGAGGGTTTTGAGTTCATAACACAAAATTGAATTGGGAGCTTGGTGGAGGGCGATTTTTGGAGAGATTCTTGCGTGGGTGTTTGGGATAAATGATTCTTTCCTAGTTTTGGTTAATTCCCATGATTATGTCTTTAATTTCATCATTAAATTAGTGATTTGGAGTGGCAAATTGGGATGAATTTGGGAAAAGTCCTTAGGTCGAATTTTGGGGTTTTGATCGGGATTTTGGTATCGGACTTGAGAAAATTTGGTATGGTTAGACTCATGAGTGAATGAGTGTTCATATTTGGTAACTTTTACCCGATTCCGAGACGTGGGCTTGGGGAGGCTTTTTGAGCGATTTTCCAATCTATTGCTTTAACTTTGATTCCGTTCACTAGATTAGTCTCTTATAGTTATATTATGTTATGCAATTGGTTTGGGCTAGATTTGGACCATTTGGAGTCGGATATTCGTGGAAAGAGCATTATTTCAGACAGATTTGAGGTTAGTTCGAGATAAGTGGCTTGCCTAACTTTGTGTGGGGGAACTCCTCTTAGGATTAGTACTGTTTTGATATGTGAACGTCGTGTACATGAGGTGACGAGTACGTACACGGGTTAATTATTGTATAAACCTGTTTTCTACTAAGTAATACCATGTTTCCTTCTTATTTGAATCTTATCAGCATGTGTGGCATCTTGCTAGACTAGAATAGAATGTCTACTTGCTTTAACTGTTACCTGAACTACGTGCGGCATGTTTAGTAAGTTTACCTGCCTTTCCTTAACTTGTACTCAGGTTGAATTGTAAATTTCGTGCCGTAACTATTGAATTCTATTGTTGGCTGCATATTTACTTTGGGACTACGGAACGGTATTTCGGGAGATCCCCCCATCTACTGCATATTTACTTTGGGACTACGGAACGGTATTCTGGGAGATTCCACTGTCTTTCATATTTACTTTGGTACTACAGAATGGTATTTCGGAAAATCCTTCTCTGCACATTTACGTTTGGGACTACGAGACGGTATATTGGGAGATCCCCTGTTGCATTGATGTGTACTGTGTTGTTGTTTTCTATGATCTCTTCCTTGTTAAATTTCAGTCTTTAGTTACGACAATATTTCATTTTTGTGTTGCCTTATTATATATATATATACCAGTAGGGCCTTGACCTGACCTCGTCACTACTCGATCGAGGTTAGGCTTGGCACTTACTGGGAACCATTGTGGTGTACTCACGCCCTTTTCCTGCACATGTCTTTCGTGTGTAGATCCAGGTACATCTTACCAACCTCATCGCTAGTGCAATCGTTGCTGCTTACTGGAGACTTCAAGGTTCATCTGCTCGCGTCCGCAAATCCTCGAAGTCCCTCTCTATACCCTTAAGTTCATTTTTCCTTCTTTCTGTAGAGATGATGTATTTAACAATTAAGACTCATTAGTAGCTTGTGACCTGTGGTGTTCCGAGTTTTGAGAATCGTTTTGTATATTTCAGAAGTGATAATCGTATATGCCGAGTGGCATTCAGTTGCATATTAGATAATTGTTACTGTTAGTAGTTAATGCTCATGTTTTGTTTCATTTCCGCAAAGTGTTAGACTTACCTAGTCGTAGAGACTAGGTGTCGTCACGACAACTCACAGAGGGGGAAATTGGGTCGTGACAAGTTGGTATCAAAGCTCTAGGCTCATAGGTATCGTGAGTCACAAGCCGGTTTATTAGAGTCTCGCAGATCAGTACGGAGATGTTTGTACTTATCTTCGGGAGGCTATGGAACTGTTAGAAACAATCATGCTTCTTTGATTTCCTTGTCGTGGGAATTATTGACATCAAATTCTAAAATTCTCTATTCTATTCTTTTTCACAGATGGTGAGGACCCGTACTGGGAGATCTGACGATCAGGCACCCGAGCCCCCTGCCAAGGCCGCCAGAGGCCGGGGCCGGGGTAGAGGACGACCACGCGGTGCATCCAGAGCACATGCGCGAACTGCGACAGAGGATCCCCCAGCAGCTCCAGCTGGAAGGTAGGCACCGGAGGTTCCTATTGCTGCACCAGCCCTCCAGGAGACTCTAGCCTAGTTCATGAGCATGTTCAGCACTTTAACTCAGGCTGGATTGATTCCATTCGCTCCTGCCACATCTCAGGTCGGGGGAAGGGCACAGACTCCTGCAGCCCGCACTCTGAGCAGAGGGTCCAGGTTGATCAGGCCCCATAGTTCATTCCGATACCACCAGTAGCTCCGGTTCAGCATGAGACCAGGGCAGCCGCCTCTGATGCGGAGCAGCTCAGACTTGAGAGGTACAAGAAGTATCACCCACCTACTTTCAGTGGAGTATCTTCAGATGTTGCTCAGTGTTTTCTGGAGGAGTGTCATCGTATTCTCCGTACTATGGGCATAGCGGAGACGAGTGGGGTTTCTTTCACCACATTCCAGCTTATATGAGCAGCCTGTAAGTGGTGGCGTGCTTATGAGCTGAGTAGTCCAGATGAGGCACCTCACTCACATGGACTCAGTTCTCGGATATGTTTTTGAGAGAGTATGTTCTTTAGAGCCTCAAGGATGCATGGCGTGCGGAGTTTGTGCCGCTGCGCCAGGGTTCTATGACTGTGTCAGAGTATGCAGTTTGTTTCAATGAGTTGGCCCCACATGCATCAGCCTTGGTTGCCACAATTTGGGAGAGGGTTCATCGCTTCATTGAGGGACTCCACCCTAGTATCAGGACCAGTATCTCTAGGGAGTTGGAGATGGATATCTCTTATCAGCGGGTCATGAGTATTGCTAGGAGAATGGAGGGCACGCTTGACCGCGACATAGATGAGAGAGAGGCCAAGAGGTCTCGAAAGACTAGTTATTATTCGGGGGCTCGTGCCCCAGCAGCTCGCCATGGTAGGGGTTATGTGAGTCGCCCTGTTCATTCAGCTCTTCCAGCCACTAGTAGTGTTCCAGCTCCTTCCAGGCCCCAGGAGCCCTATTATGCACCACCAGTATCTAGTGTGTCTCCTGCTCGAGGTGCTATTAGCGACCAGTCCAGCAGACTTGGCTTGAGCTAGTCACAGTAGTTGCGTCCTCCGAGGGGTTGTTTTGAGTGTGGTGATACTCGCCACAGGTGAGGGATTGCCCCAGACTTAGGAGGGGTGCACCTCCACAGGTTTCTCAGCCACCACGTGCTCCACTAGGTCCTTCAGCCATGCTTCCAGCACCAGCTGCTGCCCTACCTGCTCAGCCAACTCGAGGTGGAGGTCGGGGAGGTCGAGGTCTCCCTAGAAGGGGAGGCCAGGCCAGGTATTATGCTCTTCCGTCTCGTTCAGAGGCAGTTGTTTCTGACTCTATAATCACAGGTATTGTCCCAGTCTGTCATAGAGATGCGTCGGTATTATTTGACCCAGGATCTACGTATTCATATGTGTCCTCTTATTTTGCTCCACATTTGGGCATATCTCGGGATTCTTTGAGTTTCCCTATTTATGTATCTACTCCTGCGGGAGATTCTCTTGTTGTGGACAGCGTATATCGGTCGTGTTTGATTTCTCTTAGTAGTTTTGAGACCAGATCCGATTTATTATTGCTCAGCATGGTAGATTTTGATGTTATCTTGGGCATGGACTGCTTGTCGCCCCATTATTCTATTCTTGATTGTCACGCTAAGACCATGACGCTGGCTATGTCAGGCTTACCGCGATTAGAGTGGAGGGGTACCTTACAGTATACACCCTGCAGGGTTATTTCATTTCTTAAGGCTCAGCGAATGGTTGAGAAAGGGTGTGACGTGTATTTGGCTTATGTGAGAGATGTCAGTATTGATACCCCTACAATTGAGTCAGTTCCATTAGTGAGAGAATTCCCAAATGTGTTTCCAGCTGATCTTCCGGCATATGCCTCCCGACAGAGATATTGATTTTGGTATTGATTTGTTGTCGGGCACTCAGCCCATCTCTATTCCTCCATACCATATGGCTCCTCCTAAGTTGAAGGAGTTGAAGGAGCAGTTACAGGAGTTGCTTCATAAGGGCTTCATTTGGCTCATTGTGTCACGTTGGGGTGCTCTGGTCTTGTTTGTGAAGACAAAGGATGGTTCTATGCGTATGTGTATTGATTATCGCCAGTTGAACAAGGTTAAAGTGAAGAACAGGTACCCATTTCCGCGCATTGATGATTTATTTGATCAACTATAGGGTGCCAGGGTGTTTTCCAAGAACTACTTGTGTTCAGGCTATCATCAGTTGAAGATTCGGGAGCCAGATATCCCGAAGACTGCTTTCAGGACCAGATATAGTCACTATGAGTTTCTTGTCATGTCTTTTGGGCTGACCAATCCCCCAGTAGCCTTCATGCATTTGATGCACAGTGTGTTCCGACCTTATCTTGACTCCTTCGTTATTGTGTTCATTGATGACATTCTAGTGTATTCCCGGACTCAGGAGGATCATGAGCAGCACCTGAGGAATGTGCTTCAGACTTTGAGAGAGTTAATGTTGCATGCAAAATTTTTAAGTGTGAGTTTTGACTAGACTCAGTGGCATTCTTGGGTCATGTGGTATCGAGTGATGGGATCAAGGTAGATCCGAAGAAGGTGTAAGCGGTGCAGAGTTGTCCTAGATCGTCATCAGCTATGAAGATCCGCAATTTTCTTGGTTTGGCGGGATATTATCGTCGTTTCGTTGAGGTATTTTCATCTATTGCAGCACCTATGACCAGGATGACCCAGAAGGGTACTCCGTTAAGGTGTACATAGGAGTGTGAAGAGATCTTTCAGAAGCTTAATACAGCTTTGACTACAGCCCCAGTATTGGTATTGCCTACAGGTTCGGGGTCTTACACCGTCTGTTGTGATGCTTCACGGATTGGTCTTGGCGCGATGTTGATGCAGGATAGTAGGGTGATTGGCTACGCGTCCAGACAGTTGAATATGAATGAGAATAACTATAATGTCCATGATCTTGAGTTAGCTGCTATCATTCATGCCCTGAAGATTTGGCGGCACTATTTGTACGGTGTTCCTTGTGAGATCTACATCGATCACCGGAGTTTGCAGCACTTGTTCAAGAAAAAGGATATTAACTTGCATCAGCGGAGGTGCTTGGAGCTACTTAAGGATTATGAAATCACCATTTTGTACCACCCAGGGAAGGCCAATGTGGTGGCCGATACTTTGAGTCGTCGGGCGGAGAGTTTGGGGAGTTTAGCATATCTTTCAGCAGCAGAGAGACCCTTAGCATTGGATGTTCAGGCCTTAGCCAGCCAGTTTATGAGATTGGATATTTCTTAGCCGAGGGCGAGTGTTGGCTTGAGTGAACTCTCGGTCTTCTCTTTATGACCGTAACAGGGAGCGTCAGTATGATGACCCCCATCTGCTCGTCCTTTAGGACAGGGTTCGGCGAGGTAATGCCAGAGATGTGGCTATCGGTGATGATGGCGTGTTGAGGATGCATGGCCGGATATGTGTTCCCAATGTGTATGGGCTTCGGGAGTTGATTCTTGAGGAGGCCCACAGCTCGCGGTATTCCATCCACCCGGGTGCTGCAAAAATGTACCGGGATTTGAGAGCACCATTGGTGGAGGAGGATAAAGAAGGATATAGTTGGATTGGTGGATCGATGTCTCAACTGTCAGCAGGATAAGTACGAGCATCAGAGACCGAGTGGCTTGCTTCAGAAGTTAGATATCCCAGAGTGGAAGTGGGAGATGATCACCATGGACTTCGTAGTTGGTCTCCCACGGGGTTTGAGGAAGTTCGACGCTATTTGGGTGATTGTGGATCGGCTGACCAAGTCAGCTCATTTCATTCCACTGATGACTACATACTCTTCCGAGTAGCTGGCTCGAATCTATATCCATGAGATCGTCAGGCTTCATGGTTTACCAGTATCTATTATTTTTTATCGGAGTACGCAGTTTACATTACGGTTCTGGAGAGCCATACAACAAGAGTTGGATACTAGAGTGGAGCTGAGCACAATATTTTACTCTCAAATGGATGGGCAGTCCGAGCGCACTATTCAGATTCTAGAGGATATGCTATGTGCATGTGTGATGGATTTTGGAGGATCATGGGACTAGTTCTTGCCACTTGCAGAGTTTGCTTACAACAACAGTTATCAGTCCAACATTCAGATGACACTGATGAGGCTCTGTATGGTAAACAATGTCGGTCCCTAGTAGGTTGGTTTGAGCCGAGTGAGGCCCGATTATTGGGTACAGACTTGGTCCAGGATGTCCTGGATAATGTGAAGGTGATTCAGGATAAACTTCGCACTGCCTAGTCCAGGCAGAAGAGTTGTGCAGACTGGAAGGTTTGCTATGTAGCATTCATGGTTGGAGAGCGAGTCTTTCTTCGGGTATCGCCTATGAATGGCGTTATGAGGTTCGGAAGAAGGGCAAGTTGAGCCCAAGGTACATTGGTCCTTTTGAGGTGTTGTGGCGCGTTGGGGAGGTTTCTTATGAGATTTCCTTACCTCCTAGCCTAGAAAGGGTTCATATGGTATTCCATATTTCTATGCTCTAGAAGTATCACGGTGATCCGACTTATGTATTGGATTTCAGCTCAGTCTAGTTGGACAAGGATCTATCTTATTTTGAGGAGCCAGTGGCTATTTTGGACCGGTAGGTCATAAATCTAAGGTCAAAGAACATTGCTTCAGTAAAGGTTCAGTGGAGGGGTCAGCCGATCGAGGAGACGACTTGGGAGATCGAGCAGGATATGCGCAGCCGTTATCCTCATCTTTTCACAGCTTCAGGTATGTCTCTATACTCGTTCGAGGACAAACGATTATTTTAAGAAGGGGATGATGTGACGACTCGGCCGGTCTTCTTGAGAGTTATATCCCCGATCCCCTATTAATTATCTCCCCCGTATCATTTTCTGCTATTATGACTTGCCGGGAGGGTTCGTTTTGGTTTTAGGAGTGAATTGAGACACTTAGTCTCTTATTTGGAAGCTTAAGTTGGAAAAGTCGACCGGATGTCAACTTGTGTGTAAACGGCCTCAGATTTGAATTTTGATGATTAATTAGCTCTGTTAGGTGATTTTGGACTTAGGAGGACATCCGGAATGTGATTTGGAGGTCCATAGTGGAATTAGGCTTGAATTGGCGAAAGTTAGAATTTTGGCGATTTTGGCCGACAATGAAAATTTTGATATCGGGGTCGGAATGGATTTAGGAAGTTGGAGTAGGTTCTTAGTGTTATTTATCATTTGTGTGCAAATTTGAGGTCATTCGGACGTGATTTGATATGTTTCGATGTCGTCGCAAAATTTAGAAATTTCAAAGTTCATTATGCTTGAATCCGTGTGTAATTAGTGTTTTGATGTTATTTTGAGCGATTTGAAGCTTTGACTAAGTTCGTATGGTGTTTTACATTGGTTGGTATGCTTATTTAAGGTCCCGGGGTCTCGGGTGAGTTTCGGGTGCTTAACAGATTGAATTGAGACTTAGGAGAATTCTGAAATTTTGTTGGTTCTGGTGTTTTCGCACCTGCGGTGGAAGGTTCGCAGGTGCGGCCCCACAGAAGCGATGATGAGGTCGTAGGTGCATTTTTGGGTATGAAGGCCAGGGGTCGCAGATGCGACGCATGAACCGCAGAAACGGAGACACATCTGCGGAGCGCTGATCGCAGATGCGGATTTTGGGGAGGAAGTCAATTCCGCAGAAGTGCATCTGCAGATGCCGATCTATGTGCGCAGGTGCAGAGTCTAGATATTTAATGAAAATCCTCAGGTGCGGAGTTCTATCCGCACAAGCGGTACCACACAAGCGGTTAAGTAACCGCAGATGGGTTTAATTAGGCAGATTAAAGGTTTAAATCGAGGGTTTTGAGTTCATATCACAAAATTGAATTAGGAGCTTGGTGGAGGGAGATTTTTGGAGAGATTCTTGCGTGGGTGTTTGGGGTCAATGATTCTTACCTAGTTTTGATTAATTCCCATGATTATGTCTTTAATTTCATCATTAAATTAGTGATTTGGAGTGAAAATTTGGGAAAAGTCCTTAGGTCGAATTTTGGGGTTTTGATCGGGATTTTGGTATCGTATTTGAGACATTTTTGGTATGGCTAGACTCGTGAGTGAATGAATGTTCATATTTGGTAACTTTTACCCGATTCTGAGATGTGGGCCCAGGAGGCTTTTTGAGCGATTTTCCAATTTCTTGCTTTAACTTTGATTTCGTTCGCTAGATTAGTTTCATGTAGTTATATTTAAGTTATGCAAGTGGTTTTGGCTAGATTTGGGCCATTCGAAGTCGGATATTCATGGAAAGAGAATTATTTAGATTGATTTGCGCTTGGTTCGAGGTAAGTGGCTTGCCTAACCTTGTGTGAGGGAGCTCTCCTTAGGATTGGTACTGTTTTGATATGTAAGCGTTGTGTACGTGAGGTGACGAGTACGTACACGGGCTAGTTGTTGTAAAAACCCATTTTCTACTAAGTAATACCTTGTTTTTCTTCTTATTTGAATCTTATCAGCATGTGTAGCATCCTGTTAGACTAGAATAGCATGCCTACTTTCCTTAACCGTTACCTGAACTAAGTGCAACATGTTTAGTGATTTAACCTGCCTTTCCTTAACTTGTACTTAGGTTGAATTGTAAATTTTGTGCCGTAACTATTGAATTCTATTGTTGGTTGCATATTTACTTTGGGACTACGGAACGGTATTCCGGGAGATCACCCTCCTCCTGTACTGCATATTTACTTTGGGACTACGGAACGGTATTCCGGGAGATTCCCTTGTCTTGCATATTTACTTTGGGACTACAGAATGGTATTCCGGGAGGTCCCCCTACACATTTATGTTTAAAACTACGAGACGGTATCTCGGGAGATCCCCTGTTGCATTGTTGTGTACTGAGTTGTTGTTTTCTATGATCTCTTCCTTGTTAAATTTCAGTCTTTAATTACTACGATATTTCATTTTTGCGTTGCGTTATTACATATATATATACCAGTAGGGCCCTGACATGACCTCGTCACTACTCGACCGAGGTTAGGTTTGGCCCTTACTGGGTACCTTTATGGTGTACTCATGCCCTTTTCCTGCCTATGTCTTCCGTGTGCAGATCCAGGTACATCTTACCAGCCTCATCGCTAGTGCAATCGCTGCTGCTTACTGGAGACTTCAAGGTACATATGTCCGCGTCCGCAGATCCTCGGAGCCCCTCTCTATCCCCTTATGTTCATTTTTCCTTTTTTCTGTAGAGATGATGTATAGAACAGTTAAGACTCATTAGTAGCTTGTGACCTGCGGTGTTCCGGGTTTTGGGAATCATTTTTTATATTTCATAAGTGATAATCGTATATGCCAAGTGGCATTCAGTTGCTTATTAGATAATTGTTACTTTTATTAGTTAATGCTCATGTTTTGTTTTGTTTCCGCAAAGTGTTAGACTTACCTAGTCGTAGGGATTAGGTTCCGTCATGACAACTCACAGAAGGAAAAATTGGGTCGTGACAATTATAATGCGTGTAACGCGAGGAGCCAATTCATCTACTGTTATAACTTTAATTCATTGAGGTTTAATAGGAAATCTAATCATGTTTAGTGGCATCCAAAGATCAGGTGAACTGGAGTATTCCCAAGGTAATTAACTACTACTCCCTGTGTGAATCTATTACTTTTTTGGAAGTCAAACAAGGTATTTTTTTACCTTTTTTTCAAATACTTTCTTAATTTTTTGAATTGTTAACTATTGTGACTTATAGTACTTTTTATGTAGTTTCTAAATAGGGAAAATGTCTAAATTTATTCCTCTACTTTTGATTATTGTCTACATCTAACCTTCGTTATATTATTCGGCCAAATTTACCCCTACTGTTATACTATCCAGCCAAATTTATCCCTACCACCAACAAACTTTTGCAAATTACCCCTCAGTCCGTCAGGTGACCCAAAATCTCCCAAATCATTTTAGTTAAGTCATTTATTCTGCTTCTTGATCCACTATTTTCAAAATAGTTGGCATTTTACCTGCTTTCTTAATTGAAAAAAATATAAGAGAAATAAATATCAAAATAATGCAGCGGTTAGTAAACAAAGTATAATAAACTGAAGAATCTAAATTAAGTAGTTTTTCTAAATTTCAAAAGTATTTATAACATCCCAACTTTAATGAATTCGTTCCACCAATGGTATATGAAGACTTTGCAATTATTAGTTATAGAAGTTGAAGTTCCTTGGAGATTTTGCATTGTCGAATTCAACTTTGCTTTAATAAAATGCCTACGCATTATGTACTTTTAAGTTAGCCGACCAAACTCTATATAGACAATTACAAAATATATTCGAATATACATGTACATACATGATTAACAGCTGCATATAATACATAACAAATAGACCCACAGAATTTTACGGTGTGTATATGGTTGAAAAATTATAAAAATTTTAAATCAGTTCCAAAACCATTATCACAATGAGAGAAGTGGGTGCAATGGTAATTAAAAATATCTATAAATAATTTTTATAGTTTAGTACCTTTAGCATTCACATTAATAGTAGTTCCTGAAAATAGTGGACCAAGAAAAAGAACAAGTGATTTAAATAAAAGGGAGTAGGGAGATTTTGGGTTACCTAACGGACTAAAGGGTAATTTTTAAAAGTTTACTGATGGTAAGGATAAATTTGGCCAAATAGTCTAACGATAGGGATAAATTTGGATGAATAGTATAATGAAGGTTAAATATAGGCAATATCTGAAAGTAGAGGGGTAACTTTGGGCTTTTTCCCTTCTAAACATGTTAATTTAATTTGAAACTTCTAAAAATTCTGTGTCAAAATTACTAATTTATGGTGCCAATCAAATCAAATGGAAGAGTCCGTCTTCAATGCAATTATTTCTCTTCCACAAATGTAAATAGCATCCTTTGTGAAGACAAAGGGACACATCAAAAGCTACAGAAGAAACAAGAGAGATTTTAAAGAACAAAGCATCCAAGTAATAAAATATAAATCAAAGAATCATTGTGTTCAAGTCAAATTATTTGTTTGCCATATTTAATAAAAGAATATTATTTGCGGCACTTGTTGATATGTTTGTATTGGAAGTTAGTTAGGTGTAATTAGTTATTTTGGGCTATATTGTAATTACTAGAAGTTATGGGTATTTATTATTATTTTTAGTCTTTTAACTAACCCCCTTGTATATAGTTGGTTTGTTACGGCTGTAAATGATAGTTGGAAACAGTTGAAAAATTTCCAAATTCTCTTGTCTTCTTCACGCTTACAGCTAGCTCCAACGGCTAAATTCTAACATGGTATCAACGTCATGAAGACTGATTCGTGAGGATTTCTGATTCCGCTAAACTAACTACTCAATTCAGCTGCTTGATCTCCATTTCAGAGTCTTTTGTTTTCAAAAATTCGCTTGGTTGAATTGGTGCTTCAATGGCGATAGAGAAGATCGTTCATACACATCCGTTTTTTCTTCAACCTTCAGATACGCCCGGCTTGATTCTAATTCCAATTCATCTCACAGGTTCGGAAAACTATGGATTGTGAAGCAGATCGAATCGTCTTGGCGTCAAAGCTAAGAGGAAATTAGGGTTTGTAACATTATCTTGTGCTAAGGAGTCGTTCAAGGATAGTCTCCATAAGGAATGGCAAACTTGCAACGCAATAGTACACAACTGGATTATGTACTCTGTTTCAAAGGATTTGCTTAGTGGGATCATCTATGCATCAGATATGCGTGCAGTCTGGGAGGACCTTCAGAAGCGCTTTGTTAAGGTGAATCGAGTGCGTATTATTCAATTGCACAGAGAAATTTTGCGATTATTACAAGGGGCGAATTTTGTAGCTGTGTATTTTACCAAGTTAAAGGAGCTATGAGCAGAGTATGATGTATTGGGACCATCTCTGAACTGTGGTTGTGCAAAATCCAAAGAGCGTATGACTCATAGAAACAAAGGATTATGCAGTTCATAGATGGGCTAAATGACACATATGATCTGGCTTGTAGGCAAATTCTGATGAAAACCACTGGACCAACCCTTATCATGCATATGTACTAATAATATAGGATGAGAGTCAACAATTCTTGGGAGGTGGATCCATGGGTCAAAAGGCAGATCCATTAGCTATGAAAGCAGGGGGAGGCTAAGGTTTTCAGGGAAGGAAACAATATCTACAGTGTGAACATTGCCACATGAAAGTGCATACAAAGGAAAATTTCTACAAGATTATCGGGTATCCTGAAGACTTCAAAGGAAGGAAGGGATTTCAACCTAAAGGAGTGCTTACTGCTGCAATCATGTAGAAGGATCTGTGACTCAGAATTCACAAATAGCATCACAATCTCACAGAAGCACAATACCAGCAAATCCTAGTCTTGCTCAACAAAGACTCACCACCAAGTGACACTCAGACTCAAAATCAAGCAACTATTGCAGGTATAATTACTGCATTGTCTTCTAATGTGCATATTTCAAACAAAAGGAATGATGACTGGATTGTGGATTCAGGAGCTACACAACATGTATCATCTACTTTAGACTTAATGAGTGATGTAAGAAAGGTAGATGACAGGGCACAAGATCAAGTAAAATTGCCAAATGGTGGTAGTATAAAGATTAAACATGTGGGGAGTTCATATATGTCAATTGTTGATAAGCTGCAGAACGTACTTCATGTTCCTGATTTCAAATTTAATCTAATGTCAGTGTCTAAGCTGACTAGAGACCTAAGGTGTGCTGCCTTTTTTTACCTGAACTCTGTGTGTTTCAGGACCTTTACAATGGCAGGATGAAGGGGATTAGTAAGGAAGATGAAGGTATGTATGTGCTTAAATGAAAAGAAGTCAGATTACTAGCAGCTCATGTTGATGTGAAAGGATCAATTGGTGAAACAACATGTTTGTGACATGAAAGACTAGGCCATGCTTTTGTTCCTATTAAGCAACATATTTTATTTTTGCAAAAAAAAGTAGATAGTGATTTGCAAAATAAATGTTCTGTTTGCCCTCTAGCTAAACAATCTAGACTGAGTTTTCCTGATAGTGAAAAAAGGAGTACGAGGCCACTTGATTTAGTTCACATGGATGTATGGGGGCCATATAAAAAGAGTACTCATGATAGGAAGCATTATTTTCTTACATTTGTAGATGATTTCTCCAAGGTTACTTGAATTGTTTTTATGCAGGTTAAGAATGAAACTATCATTTTCTTGAAACAGTTTGTTTGAATGGCCAAAACACAGTTTGATACTTCTGTTAAAGTATTGAGAACAGGCAATGGAAAGGAATTTTTCAATAAAAAATGGAATGAATTCTTGTTATCAGAAGGTGTCATTCATCAAAGTAGTTGTGTAAATACACCTCAGCAGAATAGGGTAGTTGAAAGGAAACACATACATATATTGAACACTTCTAGGGCATTGAAATTCCAAAGCCATGTACCACATATCTTTTGGGGGGAATGTGTGCGAACTGATGTCTACATAATAAACAGATTGCCTACTAGGATCTTAAATGGAAAGAGTCCTTATGCAATATTCTGTGGTAGAGAGCCTTCAATAAATCACCTAAGAGTATTTGGGTGCTTATGTTACGCCACCAATCTGGTGTTAGAAGACAAGTTTGCTGCCAGAGCAAGTAGGGTTGTTCACATGGGATATTCAATTACTCCGAAAGATTATAGATTGTATGATTTAACCACTAGAACCTTCTTTATTAGCAGGGATGTATCTTTTAGGGAATATTAGTTTTCTTTTAAGAAGATACAACAACAACATTCATTCATATCAAATGATTTTGGTGTCAGCTTTTTGGAGACAGAATTACAAGTTCCAGCAGGTGCATTACCAGATGTGCACAATCCTGAAGCGACATTTCAAGCTCCTAACATAGCAGAAATAACAAGTATCAATTCACCAGTAGAAGGAGGCTGTAGTGTAGATCATGATACTACACCACCAGTGAAAGGATTTGATGAACCATTAGTGCCAACTCCTAATGCAAGTGATATATCTGAAACATTTTGTCCAGAGTTTGATGAAAGATTTGTAGATCATGTTGAAGGCTCAGCAGTTCAGGAGACAGAGACACTTATTGTCCCTCAAGAATCTGAATCACCAGATGCACATAATGCACTAAACACTACTGAAGATATGTGTGTTGATGGACCTACTTAAGATGTACAAGATGTGCCTACTGCGGATGCTCATAATGTTTATGATGTGACTGTTGCTGAGTCTAGTTCTAATGCTCCAACTAGACAGTCACTAAGAGTAAAAAATCCACCTATATGGCAAAGGGACTATGTAGTGCAGCCTCAGCAATCCTAAAAATGTAACTATACAATCTCAAACTTCCTTTCTTATGAGAGGATGTCCCAAAATATAGAAGCTATGTATCAGTTTTTTCAGTCCTGTAAGAACCTCATAATTTCAAGGAAAGCTGTAAAGGATGAGAGATGGATCACAGCCGTGAAAGAAGAGGTACATGCATTAGAAGAGAATAAGACCTAGGAGGTGGTAGACTTACCACCAGGAAAAGCTTCTATTGGGTCTAAGTGGGTATACAAAATAAAGTACCAAGCTAATGGAGAAGTATAAAGGTTCAAGGCTTGACTAGTAGCAAAAGGTTACAATCAACAAGAGGGATTAGATTATCATGAGACTTTCTCACCAGTGAAAAAGATGGTGACAGACAGATCTGTGATAGTCCTTGCAGCCTCAAAAGATTGGTCCTTATACCAAATGGATGTGTTTAATGCTTTTCTTCAAGGAGATATATTTGAAGAAGTCTACATGGATTTTCCACAAGGTTTCCAAAGGAAGGGGAGCAGAAGGTGTGTAGATTGCTTAAGTCCTTATATGGTCTAAAGCAGGCATCCATGCAATGGAATTTAAAGCTCACAGAAGCTTTGGTGGATGCAGATTTTATGTAGAGTACTTATGATTATTCTATATTCACCAAGAAGTCAGACAAGTATATTGTCATCATCCTCATTTATGTTGATGATTTATTATTGACTGGAAGCAATAAGGAGATGATTGATGAAGCAAAAGTATCCATGCATCAATAATTCAAACTCAAAGACTTAGGAGAATTGTTGTATTTCTTGGGTATTGAGATCCAAACATGGGATACTACTTAACCAAAGAAAATATATCTTAGAGCTTATCTCTAAGTTAGGCTTAAGTGGTGCCAAACCAGCCTTAACACCTCTTGAAGTCAATCTGAAGCTCACCACAGTTGAATATGACAAAGCTGTTGGAGTAGAGAATGCAGATCCTTTAACATATGCAACTAGCTATCAAAAGTGAATAGGGAAACTCTTATATCTAATAGTCACTCGGCCTGATATTAGTTATGCAGTGCAGACTTTAAGTCAATTTACGCAACTACCTAAGAAGTCATATACGGACTCTGCAGTTAGAGTGGTCAGGTACTTGAAGTCTACACCAAGAATGGGGGTGCTACTAAAGCGAGGACATGTTGATATATTAACTGC
Organism: Nicotiana paniculata; assembly: GCA_005239505.1. Lineage (NCBI taxonomy): Eukaryota > Viridiplantae > Streptophyta > Magnoliopsida > Solanales > Solanaceae > Nicotiana > Nicotiana paniculata. Next base: position 26,131 of record ML356096.1, on the reverse strand, counting down.
CTTTTGTGATTCTGTTTTTTGTGATTCGATTGGGTAGCATGCCCAATGACTAGGAGGTATGTTAATGGCTATGCAGTCAAGCTTGGTGAGACATTGATTTCATGAAAATCAAATAAGCAACACATTGTTTCACGAAGCAGTGCTGAAGTAGAGTATCGCAGCATGGCATCGGCAGTTTCAGAAATAATGTGGTTATTGCGTCTGTTTTCAGAGTTGCGGGTGTCGATTCTTATGCACGTGGCATTGTTTTGTGATAGTAAGGCAATTCAAATAGCTGCGAACCCAATCTTTCATGAACGCACCAAACACATCGAGATAGAATGTCATTTTGTTCGAGAACGTATTAAAGAAGGGCTCTTAACTACTCAATATGTTTGCACTAAAGATCAACAAGCAAATCTTTTTACGAAAGGATTGATATCTGTACATCATCGCTTTTTATTAAGCAAGCTGGGAGTGTTGAAAATTTTTCACCCTCTAGCTTGAGAGGGAGTATTGGAAGTTAGTTAGGTGCACTTAGTTATTTTGGGCCATATTGTAATTACTAGAAGCTGGGAGTTTTTATTATTATTTTTAGTCTTTTTTACTAACCACCTTGTATATAGTTGGTTTGTTAGCGTTGTAAATGACAATTGGAAACAATTGAAAAATTCCCAAATTCTCTCGTCTTCTTCACGCTTACAGCTAGCTTCAATCGCGGAATTCTAACAGTTTGTGACATATAATAAGCAATCACTTTGCATCAGCATATGTATCAATTTAGTGAAGACTTGAGGTCGCTCATTTTGAACTTAGAAATATACTAGAGATTGCAACCCTTTAAAATCAAACAATATTAAAATTTGTTACACTTTTTCTTGTTGTTAACTTTTCAGAATGCAAAGATTCTTCCTCCTTATTGACAAGGTTAGGAACACTCCTCTAGTGCGGACGGTGAATAGAATAACGATCAATTCTTGCATTGTTAAAGGAAGATCTGTTTTGAAAGCGTCCAGTAGGAAAACAAATGCCATCACAAGATGTTAAAAGAAATTATTATTAATTACAAACCAACAAAGAAGAAGGAAAAGCATATGGGCGGATGAAAGTGAGTCAAGACCTAATGGATTATGATCCAACGAAAGGAAATATGAGTCCAACGACAGAAAAAAAAACATCTTGACACACGTCGTAAATGACACTTGGATAGTTTTATCACCTTCATTATAACAAACAAAGCAAGAAGACATGGTAGTGATCGTCAAACACAAAGAACAAACAAAAAGAAAACAAGAACAAACAACCAAAAATACCAGATAAAATCAAAGATACTAATCTCTCGTTTGGCCGTAGATTTTGACTTCACTTTTTTTAAAAATATTTGAAAATAGTTTTTGTTTATGAAATATGATCATATTTTGGGAAAAACAATTTCAAAATTTTTGAAGTTCCCCAGGGTGAAATTTTTTTTCCACTCACAAAACTTCAGTTTTTTTTCAAATAAAATGCATGTCCAAACACAACTTTAAATTTGAAAATTATTTTTCAACACAACTTTAAAAACTCTTTTTTCAAGTTTCAATCAAATCTATGTCCAGACGCTAGCTAAGAGTGTCATGGTTCACAAACACATATCAAAATTGCTCTATTTTCGAAATATTAGTAGTGTGTTTGGTATGACAAAAGTTATTTTGTAAGAAAAATACTTTTTGAAATATATTTTTCGGTATTGATTGGTGAGTGAAAAGTATTTTATGATTTTAACAAATATTGCATGTGTAATATTAATATTAATAAATTGGATTGTTAGAAATCCAATTTAGATTATTATAATCCAATTTGGATTGTTAGAAATCCAATTGGATTTTGAGTATTATAATAAAGACTAATAATAGTGTATACATGATAAGGTTGGAAAAATAATATGAAGTTAGAAATTAAAGATAATTGCAGGGAAATATTTTCCCGCTTTGATTGGAAAATATTTTCTGGTAACCGGTCATTAAAAAGTGACTTTTTTAAAAAAAAAATTCTGAAAATTGGCTTCGATCATAAAAAATTACCATTAGAGAAGAATACATCAACATTTAGCTTAAGAACCGGCTGAAAAGAAGAAGAAACCAAGATCAATATTTATTCAAAGACAAAATTAGGCACGTTAATTCCTCTACAGTTGAAGGAATAGGAAAGAAAAGTGATTTATTCACTATTCATTTGATCCAAAAAATAAACAAACTAATTAAAGATAAGAATAATTAGGCAGTTGGCTCAAGGGGACTAATTCGTGATTTATATCTCATGATCTTCCCTGGACCAAAGACACCATTGAAGTTTGATTTTTCTTTAAGCTTTTTCCTTTGTATTTGTGTTAGGTGATGGTCAAGAGAGCTCAATATGCTGTGAATTTTGCTCTTTTACTCTTTGTTATATTTTTGTGGGCATCATTTTACACTCTCCAACTTGACATTACTTCTAAAGCTAGCTAGTACCTCTTAGATGAACTAAAACAACTTCTTTAATTTCTTGAAAATGCATAGCGTCATATTTGTCATAATATTGCATAATAAAAACACTTAAAAGACATAACCATCACTACAGGTTCACTATGGTTTGGTTCAAAATCAGAATACCCTAGCTCCTAAGATTATAATCATGGCATTAAAATCAGAATTACAACATGTATAATTTGTCCCACATTTTATATATCAGATAAGTTATACCAAGCTTTGGTGAATATACATTTTAACTAATACCTCCAACCAAACGCATAATAAATTTATCCAAAATTTATATCGAGATAACTTACCTAATTCCTTGAACCAAACACCCCTAAGACCACAGCCATCCCATTACCATCGTGATAATAATAGTGTCCCCTATTCACAACAAAAGACGTGCCATTACATTTATTGAAGGAAAAATACATCGATAGTTTCTAAAGTTAACATTTTAACTAGACCTTGATTGTATCATTTAGGCACAAACTTTGATAAGCAAGCAAACACAAAAGATACGTGTAATTGACATATTTACCTTAAACATTCTTAAAAAAAAAGCTTTTGAAGGAATGAAAAAAACTTAAAAGAAAAACAAAAATCCTACCCCTANCCCCCCTCACGTTCGGTCTTCGTTCCCGGCGACCCCATCCTCTATTCCACCCACTTTAGCAAAAATCCAAAATCCATAAATTACAACCCCCATAGAGTGATTACAGAGATTCACTTAATCTTTCATTTTTCCTTCAGATTATTACGCAAATCTTAAAAATTGTTCGGATGGCTCTGAAATTTAAACCATTTTTAGACTTTAATTTTGCAGCAATGATAGTTTCATAATTCCTCCATTTTAGTTGGATCAGCTTCCCCTTCTTGAAATTGAAATGAAGAAGCTCGAGACCTATTATCTACACCTTAGACACACAACAACAATGGAGCGAAAGTGGATCTCCATTAGCCATATGTTCCATTATCTCCCTTTTCCTCTTACTCCTCACAACCCTAACTTCATCAGACGACAATCCTTTATTACCCATTTACCGCTACTACTCTTCCTATTCGCGCGCCGCCAGCATCTTTGTCGAACCAAAGCTTAAACATTTACCCATCTCCACCATCCCTCCGCCGCCGCGCTCCACTACCTCATCTCCGACTCCATTCTAGCCTATTTGATATCCCCACTGACTAGGTATTAAATTGTTTGACTTTTCAATATTCGACTAAAATCAAAGTAATTAACCTTTGGTATTTTAGAGTTTAGTTCCTAAGCTCTTATTTCTATGACAAGCTAGTGATAATATTGATGTTGTCCCTAAACATGAAGATTTAAATTTGGTTTGGTCTATACTAAATTGAAAATAAGAATTTTCCGCCAATAAAATGGTTGCGGTGGATGTGGATATGGTGATGGAGTCTGCGGCTGTAATGGACTTACTATTTTGAATTGTAATTAAATGAACAATTGAGAAATGATAGAAGAATTTTATTAGAATGCAGTATCCAATCGAATGCTTATTATAGTTCTGTCAAAAATTACAATGGAAATTACAAATTTAGAGAATTAATCTGCAACTCCATTGATGAATTCAGCCTGAAAAGAGAAGAAAGGATTAGGAGATGAAGAAAGAAGAAGAAAAGATAGTTGAGAGAAGAAACGATAAAGAAAGAGAGAGAAATGAATACCAGTCCAAAACTGAATTAGTTGGGCCAGCCTAATTCTGTTATAACAGTCCCTTCTTCTAACTGATTCTAAATTCTGCACCATTGGATAAAATTATATTTTGATCTCAGTTGTTGGTTTATCTTCTCATCTAGGCCATTGATCTATTATTAACTATCTCCTCTACTTGCCACGTGTCATTTCTTATTACCCCTTATTTACCCTAAAGCTTTCTCATTCATCTCCTTCAGACACCCGTTCCCAAATCCTAACAATACCTCATCGTTGAAATCGACCTTGTCCTCAAGGTCGGAACTGAGCTGCAAATGATGGGAACTGGCCTTTAATATACCCCCAATCTTCCCACGTTGCCTCGTCGAAACTCAAATTAGTCCAATGGACTAATACCTTAACCGCAACAGCGTTATTAAACTTCACCATCCAGTGTTTCAAGATGGACAGTGGTTGCACTAGAACACGACCCTCATTGTCACATATTGGTGGCTGATGGATGGGCAGTATCGAAGGTCCAACTCGACGCTTCAGCTGAAAGATGTGGAAAATGGGGTGAATCTGTGAACCTGGAGGCAGATCCAACTAGTAAGCGACTGACCCTACTGTTTTCAATATTGTATAGGGTCCATAGTACTTAGCACATAATTTCAAGTTCTTCCGCATCGCCATAGACGAGTGTCTATAAGGTTGAATTTTGAGGTAGACAAGGTCGCCTTCGTTGAGGACCTTATCAGTCATATTCTTGTCTGAGTAGAATTTCATACGGGCTTGGGCCTGTAAAATTCTCCTTGAGTTGCTGTAGCATTTGCTGTCTCTGTGCAATACATGCTCCAACCTGTGAATGTGAGGAATGGGGAAGAGAACCCAATGAAATCTGGGGTGGGGAAAATCCATAAAGAGCCTGAAAAGAGGTAGTCTTTAGGGAGTTGTGGTGGTTGGTGTTGTACCACCACTCAGCCAATGGAAGCCATGTAACCCATTGTTTAGGTTCAGAGAACAACATAGATCTAAGATAGGCTTCTAAGCAACGATTAAGTCTCTCAGTCTGCCCATCTGTTTGTGAGTGATAGGCAGTGGACATTGTAAGTTTAGTGCCCAAAGTCTTAAACAGCTGCTGCCAAATTGACTAGTAAAAATAGGATCCCTGTCTGACACTATAGTCTTGGGAAGACCATGAAGTTTATAAATCTCCTTCAAGAAAAGATTGGCCATACCTTGGCTGTATAAGGGTGTTTTAAGGCCAGAAAATTTTCACATTTAGTTGGTATGTCAATAATAACCAGAATAGCATTCTTTTGAGTCGAGGAAGGCAGTCCCTCAATAAAATCCATAGCTATGTCTTGTCAAGGAAACTCAGGAATAGGAAGTGGTTGCAGAAGACCTGCAGGGTGCACATTTTCATTCTTGACTCTTTGGCAAGTGTCACATTCAGACACCCATTTAATAATATCAGCTTTCATATTAGGCCAATAGAAGATAGCTTGAACCCTTTTATAGATCCCTTGCTACCCAGAATGATCCCTGTGGGAGATAAATGTAAGGCCTCAAAAATCTTGAGCCTCAGAATAGCTCCTTTGCCCACAAAAATCTTCTCCTCAAATCTGGTAACTCCTTGAGTTAAAGTATACTTAGGTTTGGCCCCAGGTGTTGTGATCAGCTTAGTTATGAGTTACGAGGCCATGGGATTATGCTCATAACTCATCTCCATCTCCTTCATCCAGGTAGGTTCCATAGTAGAAATAGCACATAATTCAGACTTTTTCTCTTATCTTCTGGACAATACATCTTTTACTCTATTTTCAGCCCCTCTTTTGTATTGTATCTCATAGTCTAACCCTAGTAACTTGGTTAGACCTTTTTGTTGTAGTGCAGTATTCACTCTTTGCTCCAGAAAATATTTCAAGTTGTGATGATTAGTTCTTATAATAAAATGACTCCCTTGTAGGTACTATCTTCACCTGTCAACAGCAGATAGTACAACCATGTACTCCTTCTCATAAGTAGATAACCCCATGTGCCTACGGGCTAATGCTTTACTAAATAATGCAATTGGTCTGCCTTCTTGCATTAACACTGCACCCATACCCTTATCACAAGCATCAGTTTCAATGATGAATAGTTTAGTGAAGTCTGCTAATGTCAGTACAGGGGTTGTTGTCATAGCTTCCTTAAGCTGAAAAAATGCTTGTTCAGCTCAGGGTTCCACTGGAAGTTTTCCTCATCAAGTTTGTCAATGGTTTGCTAATGATTCCATATGACTTGATAAACCTTCTGTAATATCATGTCAGCCCTAGGAACCCCCTCAAGGCCTTAACAGAATTAGGAACAGGCCATTTAGACATGGCCTCAATCTTAGATGGGTCAGTAGACACTCCTTCACCAGTGATAATGTGACCCAGGTGATGCGTGGATAGAATTCATGGTTTTAAGCATTATGTACCTTACATTTTATGTGCGTTTGTGATAAAAATACATGTCATATGTGTATAATGGAGTTTATTTCATGTGTAGGTGAATTGGAGATGGAAGCCGAGCTAAATGGATGCATAAACGTCAAAAATACGCTCAAGAGTCGAAAAGGAGTGACCCGCGCTATAGCCGGGCGTTTGGGGCTTAAAGCCAGGCCTACCCAGGCTATAGCTGGGCGTTTGGGGCTTAACGCCTGGGGTCCCTGGTCCGGTCAATTCTGAGTTTTGAAGGTTTTAAGTATTTTCCGGTTTAAATAGAAGTCTCCTACACGTTTAGGGTTTGTCCTAAACATATAAATAGACCCAACAACACAACTTTGAGAGGAGGATTCCATTTTTGGAGAGAAGATACACACATGATCATTAGGAAGCGAAGGATTTCTCAGTTTTCTTCATCTTATTCTAGTAGTTTCAATTTATGCAAAACTTATGCAATTGTTTGATTTTAGCATGAGTGGCTAAACACCCATTGTTCTGGGGTTGTGGTTTAGCCATGAATATTGTTATTCGACATTAACTTAACCTTGATTATAGTTCACTCAATATATGGTTGTTTCTTCAATTCTGTGTTTAATTGCTTAATTGTCTGGCCAGCAATTAGGTTCTATATACTATCTATGTTATGCTTGGGAAAGCCGTATATAGATTAGAGAAGAATTGAAGAGAGCGCGATCTTAACCCTTCAGGGGAGCGGATTTGTGGTTAGGATAGGAATATACCTAGTCACCGTGCTTAATTAAACATCGTAATCTTAGTGCGTTCTAATAGATTAATTTCATAGGAATATATGCGTTAATCTATTGAGAATAGGTGAGTAGTACTTCGGGAGAAGGCTATGAGAGCAATTACCGATTAATTAGCAACCATGAGTGAATTATATGAAAAGGGAGAGTTAATTAGAATGCAATACGAGTGGTGAATTGATCACAACCCTGGAATATTTGTCTCTACTGAATACACACAATAATATTCTTGTCACTTGATAATTAGTTAGTTCATAAAATCGTAGTATAAATTAGTTATATTCCTGGATTTTGTTTTGGGCTCGATTAAATAACAATTAGAGTGATTCAGCAAGTAGTTTACGCAAGTCCCTGTGGGTTCGACATTCGATTTAACATTATGTTACTTATTACGACCACGTATACTTGCATGTGCGTTTGGGACCAACACCAGGTAATCCACCTTAGATTTCCCAAAGGAACATTTGGACAGCTTAGCAAAGAGTTGTTCAGTTCTTAATACCTCCAACACCTTTGTGAGATGAATTACATGAGATGACATAGAAGGACTGTAGATTAATATGTCATGAAAACATACTAAGACAAACTTTCTCAAGTAGCGCTGAAATACATGATTCATAAAAGATTGGAAGGTGGCAGGTGCATTGGTCACATCCAAAGGGCATGACCCTAAACTTATAATGACCCAAGTGAGTTCTAAATGTAATTTTGTATATATCACCCTCCCCCATTCTGGTTTGGTGATAACCTGCCCTTAAGTCAATCTTAGAATACACACTTGATCCACATAGCTCATCCGTTAGGTCTTCTACTAAAGGAATTGGAAATTTATCTTTAATAGTCATGTTATTCAATTCTCTATAATCAATACAAAAACTCCAACTACCATCTTTCTTCTTAAACAATAGCACAGGATGAGAAAAAGGTGAATGACTGGGTTGTATTAGACCATTATGCAGCATTTCATTGACTTTTTTCTCTATTTCATTCTTCTGAAAAAAATTATACATGTATGGTCTGATACTGACTAGATTTGCATCTGATTTCAGGGGAATGTGATGGTCATGATTCCTTTTGGGAGGTAGGGAAGTAGGCTCAGCAAATACATCAGCAAACTGATGGAGGATTGTGCTGATTTCTGCATGTATTTCCCCTTCTTTTTGCTCCTCTATAGCTGATATAGTAAATAGATGAGCCCAAATGTCTTTCCCTTTTTAAGTAGTTGTTTCACCCCATAAGCAGACATACTTTTTAGCTCACCTTGACTGTAAATACCTTTTAACTCCACTTTTTTCCCTTTGTGAGTCACTTCAACCTTGTACTCTATAAAATCTAGGAGTACATGTTTGTGTTTCTTCATCCAGTCTCCTCCTAGAATCATTTCATTTTCTCCCAATCTAATCAATCTCACTGAATCTTCAAACTCCACACCTTGAATCTTCCATTAAAGGTGGGACAAGTGTGATGACTCATCACATGATTCCCATTAGCCACAGTAACCCTCATAGGAAAGGTCTCCTTGATTGCACATCCCAATTTCTTGGCAGTTTCTATGTCTAAAAAACTGTGTGTACCCCGTGAGTCCAACAAAATAGACATGTTGTTCTTCTTAGACTCACCTCTCAGTTTAATAGTATTAGGAACCTCATGTCACTCCCCAAAACCGAGGGACGAGACCGACGCCTAATCGGGTGACCCCGGTCAAGCGGATCTGGATTGCCTTTCCTGCCCAACGCGTTACCCCGTGTTTATAATATACCTTATTCCATAGGAATTAGAAATTTAGAGTTTAAACATAAATCTACTACTTGAGTTCATTCATCCTTTATCATTTCAACATTTGATAATCACAAAACATACAATAATTCTGATTCGGACCACGATTACTAGTAAACACATTTACTTGCCAAAATACATATATGTACAACCCACATCATGTCTACGGAGCCTCTAAGAGTACTAAGGGTTTACACAATACTTGCCGGCAACAAGGCCCCCGCTATACCTTAAAAGACATAACATATACAAAAGAGATGATATAGACTATACACGGCCCCGAGAGGAAGTGGGGCTCATCGGATCTGCTGAAGGTATGAAGGGGAAACACCACTATCGGTGGTCTGAGCTACCTGCTGTGGAACCACCTACATCCATATAAAAGATGTAGTGCCCCCGACAAAAGGGATGTTAGTACCATTGAATATTACTAGCATGTATGAACAAAGTTTATTCCAAGTAGAATCACACAGTACACAATTGGAAGATAGTCAAGGTAACCACACAAGTACCACACAGATATGCATGAAGTTACAAATGGAGATTCCACAGTTACTTGTTTCAATTATTCATCTGTTGCGGCGCACAACCCGATCCCACCATACATTCTCATCTCACCCTTATTACCTCTCCACCCTTATTACTTCTTGTTGGGGTGTGCAACCCGATCCCACCGTACAATCACATTTCACCCTTATTACCTCTCCACCCTTATTACTTCGTGTTGCGGCGTGCAACCTGATCCCACCGTACGTTCACATTTCATAGAACCAATAACCAACAATTATATCACAGGGATCTTCATCATCAAGAACATAAGTTCATATCAACCAACAACTATATGAAGTCAAGGCACAATGATCCTTACCAAACAGTAATTCACATATGGTGATGCCATCATTATTTAACTCAATTAAATCAATCCAGAGTTTCTTTTCATCATTTGCCACACTCGGCCCTTAGAAATTAGATACCTTTCCACATTAGAGTACGTTAACATTCTTTCATTTAATAGCACATACTGCCATATTGAGATATTCGAACATTTAACGAACCTTACACATGGTAGGATAAGCACAAAAAAATCACCCTTCATAATCTCAATTAGCATGGTAATCGACTTAAGAAAAATCAGAGAATGAACTCGTACACTTCGACACAGCAGGACAATAAATTCACATATGCTCAAGCAAGAATTTCATACCGTGTGCTTGGACACCAACAAGGCAACTCTACAAAGATTAAAGTTAGCAACATACCTTGAATCGAAATTTCCCTTTAATTTTCTACCACAATTCACCGGACCTTCTAGCACCTTCAATCTAGTTCACAATGCATAATTGAACTTAGAATTAGGAATAATGATCATTTCTTGAACTCACTTGAGCATTCTATCAACCACTAGGTGTTCCTTTAGATTAAATGGCCTTTTTTTAGTGAAAGATTACTCTAACCCATTTCTTTTTACTAGATTATGACTAGTTGGTTACGTGCATGCAAGACTCCTACCCCCATCTTCATGAACTTACCTAACGATATTTTATTTTAACAAAAATCTTGAAATTAAGGTTGATGGGTAGAAGCTTACCTCTTGTAGTGAAGAAAATGATGTCCTACTTGATCAATTCCAGGCCTGAGTAGTGATGGAGGAACAAATTTGATGAAGATGGAACTCTCTTTCTCTAGAACTCACTCTCTCCTCTCTCTAATTTATTAGAAAATGAGATTAAAATGAAAGGGGGAGGTGTTTTAATGAACTAGGGGTCGGGTATAAAATTAAAAATTTAACAGTCTCGAAGCAGAAATGTGGTCAGGAGTGCGATTGCATTCTTGCTATGCGGTCCGCATTCCGATTGCATAATTGGCCCTAAAATGGGCCAAAAAGAAAAGTAGACTGCCCAGGTATGCGACCACTATGCGGTCCGCATACCTGTTATGCGATCTCATAGTGCGGCGCATAACTCCCTCCGCAAAAGTCGAGGTGCAAGAATGCGACAACTATGTGGCCCGTATTTGTGAAATGCGATCGCATTCTAGGCCGCATAGCTGTCCTCAAAATGGAAAGCAAACTCTGCGATCTCATAGTGGACCGCAGACCTGTGCAAATCTGGAAAATGATATATGTTAAGTCCCGGGGTACTTTTTACTCAAAAAGCGTCCATTTTAAGAATTTCTACAGTTATAACAACACAGGGACCTATTTGGGCATTATTTTAGCCATAAAATTTTACGGGTCTTTACATTCTCCACCACTTAAAATCATTCGTCCTCGAATGAGGATCCGGGAATCACTAGAGTAGGAAAAACACAAAATAAGCCAACCCCCAAATTTTTACTAACTCCGATATTTTCTGAAAATTTCGCCTGAGTTTCCTTTGTAATTAAGCCTATCTACCTGTCAGAGAGCCCCCGAAACGCATGTTTAACCAATTCCACACACTATCAATTTGCACATAATCCGGTCATTTCTACAAGCTACATATAATTCAATTACTTCCACAAGCCTCACATAGTTCGGTTAATTCCACAAATTTGCACATAATTCAGCTATTACAATGAGTTGCACATAATTCAGCTATTTCAATGAGTTGTACATAATCCAACTAATCAAAACAACATATACATTTATGGCACAATGAGAAGCCACAATAGTAGGGTAATTAGGGGAATGAAGTGTTCTTGCACAAAATTTAACACAATATATAATTTCTTAGAAATGACAACTTCCAGAACCACTACCGGACTTATTCAAACAAGTAGGGATATTTCTCTTTCATTTCATTTTTCGCTTCCCACATGGCTTCTTCGACTTGTTGACTTCTCTATAACACTTTAACAAAAGCAATCTATTTGTTGCTCAACCTACAGACTTGCCTATCAAGAATAGCAACTGGAACCTCTTCATATGACAATCCTTCATTAATTTCAACCGTCTCAACCGGCACAATGGCAGATGGATCCCCAAACACCTTCTTCAACATGGACACATGAAACACTGGGAGCATTAATGACATCTCAGGGGGCAATTCCAGCCTATAAGCCACCTGTCCTATCCTTTGAGAAATCCTATATGGCCCGACATACCTTGGGCTCAATTTCCCTTTCTTCCCAAACCGCATCACTCCCTTCATGGGAGACACCTTCAAGAATACCCAATAATTTACTTGAAACTCCAAATCTCTTCGACGAACGTCTGCATAGGATTTCTGACGACTCCAAGCAGTCTTCATCCTCTCCTGAATGACTTTAACTTTTTCCATAGCTTAGTGCACAAGATCCGGTCCTAGCAGTTCCACCTCGCCAACCTCGAACCATCCAATCGGAGACCTACACCTCCTTCCGTACAATGCCTCAAATGGGGCCATCTGAATACTAGAATGGAAACTGTTATTATAAGTGGCAAGTGATCATCCCAGCTACCCTTGAAATATAATACACAAGCCCATAACATATCTTCAAGCGTCTGAATGGTCCGCTCTGCCTGCCCATCAGTCTTTGTATGGAAGGTTGTGCTGAGATTTACCTGCGTACCCAAACCTTGCTAAAATTTCTTCCAAAAGTTAGCTGTGAACTGGGCCCCTCGATCCGAGATAATAGACACTGGAGTGCCATGGAGTCTGACTATTTCCTTGATATAAAACTGAGCTTACTGTTCCGCAGTATCGGTGGACTTGACTAGCAAGAAGTGAGCTGATTTCGTGAGCCGATCCACTATTACCCAAACTGAGTCGAACCTACGTGGAGTGCGAGGTAACCCTACCACAAATTCCATATTGATCATTTCCCATTTCCACATTGGTATATCCTTAAGTTGTGACAACCCACCGGGCCTCTGATGCTCGGCCTTCACTTGCTGACAATTCGGACATCTAGCCATAAAGTCCACCACACCCCTTTTCATACCATTCCACCAATAAATCTCTTTGAGATCATGATACATCTTCGTAGAACCTAGGTGTACTGAATACCTGGAATTGTGAGCCTCTGCCATTACCCTTTCCCGAAGATCATCCACGTCCGGAACACATAGTCTCCCTTGGCACCGCAAAACACCGTCATAATTGCCGAGTGAAAATGTTGTAGTCTTATGATTCAGAATTTCCTCTCTCAACTGTAACAATGCTGGATCTCTGAATTTCTTTTCCTTGATTTCTGTTACAAGTGAAGAGTCTGCTCCATTACGCACCACGACATCCCCTTCGTCTGAGATCGAAAGATAGACCCCCAGACTAGCCAACTGATAAACCTCCCGAGCCAAAGGCCTCTGACCTGCTTCCAAGTGAGCCAAGCTACCCATAGATTTCCGACTAAGAGCGTCGGCTACCACATTCGCCTTTCCTAGATGGTACAAAATATTCATATCATAATCCTTGTGCAATTCTAACCACCTCCGCTTCCTTAAGTTCAACTCCTTTTGTTTGAATAAATATTGAAGACTCTTGTGGTCAGCGAACACGTCCACATGGACCCCGTAAAGATAATTCTGCCAGATCTTTAATGCAAACACAACCTCCGCGAGCTCCAAATCATACGTCGGATAATTCTTTTCGTGATTCTTGAGCTGCCTAGAAGCATATGCTATTACCTTACCACATTGCATCAACACACATCCCAAACCAACCCTTGTAGCATCACAATTCACCACAAACCCTTCTGAATCTCCTGGCAAGGTCAACATTGGCGCCGTATTCAATCTCAATTTCAATTCCTGAAAACTCTTTTCACAAGCATCGGACCACTGGAACTTAACCGCCTTCTACGTCAGCTTAGTCAATGGGGAGGTGAGGGTAGAGAATCCCTCCACAAATCTCCGATAATACCCAGCCAAACCCAAGAAATTGTGAATCTCTGTTGGGGTCGTTGGCCTAGGCCAATCCTTTACCGCTGCAATCTTTTGGGGAACAACCCGAATCCCTTCCCTGAAAACAACATGGCCCAAAAAGGCCACTGATTCTAGCCAAAATTCACATTTTGAAAACTTTGCATACAACTGGTGCTGATGAAGAGTCTGCAGAACTTCCCTGAGGTGAGTAGCATGATCTTCCTGACTTTGCGAATAAACAAGGATGTTTTCAATGAATACAATCACAAAGGAGTCAAGAAACGGTTTAAAAACCCGATTCATAAGATCCATAAAAGCTGGTGGGGCGTTGGTTAGCCCAAAAGACATTACCAGAAATTCGAAGTGCCCATATCGAGTCCTGAAGGCAGTTTTAGGAATATCCTGCTCCCTGATCTTTAACTGGTGATACGCGGACCACAAATCAATCTTTGAGAAGAACCTAGCACCTTGCAACTGGTCGAACAAATCATCTATCCGAGGCAATGGGTATTTGTTTTTTATGGTGACCTTGTTGAGCTGCCGATAATCAATACACATCCGAAGCGATCCGTCTTTCTTTCTGACAAAAAGAACCGGTGCGCCCCAAGGCAACACACTTGGCCGAATGAAACCTTTTTCTAATAGATCTTTCAATTGCTCTTTTAACTCTGTCAATTCTGTTGGCGCCATTTGGTAAGGTGGAATAGATATTGGTTGCGTATCTGGAAACACATCAATCCCAAAATCGATCTCTCTATCTGGTGGAATCCCAGGAAGCTCGTCCGGAAATACTTCAAGAAATTCATTCACAACAGGCACAAATTCGGGAGCAGGGACCTCTGAAGTGGTGTCCGCAACGCGGACCAAATGGTAGATGCACCCTTTTCTGATCATCTTTGAGGCTTTAAGGTAGGAAATAAATCTACCTCTTGGCACGACATTATTCCCTTCCCACTCGATGACTGACTCATAAGGAAACTCAAACCTCATAATCCTAGTTCGGCAGTCGAGTTTGGCAAAGCACGAATAGAGCCAATTCATCCCCATAATTACATCAAAATCTACCATTTCTAACTCAGTAAGAGCGATCGTGGTATCCCGGCCATGCACCGTGACAACACAATTCCTATAGACTCGCACGGGGCCATAATGGAATCACCAACCGGAGTCGACACAGAGAACGACTCATGAAGTTGTTCGGGTTCTATCCCAAAACTTGAAGCAATAAATGGAGTAACATATGACAAAGAAGACCGGGGATAGAGCATAAACATCATGTGACTAAACAGTCAGAATACCTGCGACAACATCCGGGGAAGCCTCCGCACTCTGGCGACCACTCAAAGCATAGAACCGACTGGGTCCCCCTCTACCCCATGCTCCACCCCTAATTGTACTGTGCCCTGCTAGAGCTAGAGGGCGTGTTGAAGATGTAGCGGCTGAAGAGCTGGATGGCTGAGCAGTACCCTACTCGTGCCCTGACTGGGTGCGCGGAAGTCTCGTTGGATATGGCCTCTCTCTCCGCATCTATAGCATACTGGTATGTCCAAGTAACAAGGCTCAGAATAAGACCTCCCACACTTAGGGCATGGGACCCTCCACTACTGCTGGAACCTCCCACCTGAACGACCCGACTGATGGAACCTTCTTCTATCTGAACCTGGTCCAAAGCGACCTCCCCACTGATAGCTGTGCTCTGATGATGGGGCACTGGCTGAGGACTGAGCATAGGACTGGGATGGCCCTGATGACCCTCTCCCAAGGGCTGATCTCCCACATGCAACTGAACTCCCAGGGTTGCCCACTGACCGGGCCCTACTACCACACTCTCTCTCTATCCTTATCTTCAACTTTCGAGCCTTTGTGGCCTGGGAAAATCCCACGATCTTCCCATAATTCATATCTGAATGCAAGGCAGATGTAGGAACTTCATTAACAACTAAGGGACCAAGGCCATGAACAAACCGTCGAACTCTGGCCTCCATAGTTGGCATCATGTGGATGGCATATTTGGACAGGCGCACGAACTCCATGTGGTAATCCCACACACTCATGTTGCCCTGCTTAAGGACCTCAAACTCCACAGCACGGGCTGCCATAGTCTCGGCAGGCAAGAAATGATCCATGAAGGCATCAACAAACTCATCCCACTTTGCCGGAGGGCTCCCTTCCCCACGGGATCCCTCCCACATCTCAAACCACGAATATGCTGCTCCCTTTAACTGATAGGAAGCCAACTCAACCCCCTCGGTCTCTGTAGCCTTCATAACCCGGAGAGTGTTGTACATTTCATCTATAAAATCCTAAGGATCTGCCTCTGGGTCGGCGCCTGTGAACTCTGGAGGGGCTAACCGCAGAAACTGGTTGACCCTGGAACTTGAAGAATCCCCTTGCTCGCTAGAGGATGCAGGGGCAGCATGTGATCTTTGGGCCTAGAAGGCCACTAGCTGAGTCAACATTTGAATAGCTCCCCTGAGGTCCCCATCAGAAATACTGGGACCGGAAGATGGGACTGAAGAAGGATCAGGAACATCAGCGGGAGGGACTGTAGCACCCTCCGCAGGAGCAGGGATAGGAATAGACTGTCCTGGAGTGGAGGAGTCAGGCAGATTCAGGGTCGGGGAATCATTCTCACCTGCACCATCAAATAAAGAATTCACGGCCACTCCTGGGGTGGCATTGGCCTCTGGGCCGAGTCGGGCTCTCTTCTTGGGTTCCATTTACTGAAAATTGGAACAATGCACGAATTAGATAAAGATGTTTTCATCTTCCACTTCATCGCATGATACAGAGTAACAATGAAAGGGTATTTTCCTAAATATCCATGCATCCCCCTAATTAAAGATGTGGTCGACAACACACCGATAAGAAGGGCTCTACTAGACACGGCTTGAGACATCCTAGGACACTTTTAAAAACCTTAGGCTCTGATACCATGTTTGTCATGCCCCAAAACCGAGGGACGAGACCGGCGCCTAACCGGGTGACCCCGGTCAAGCGGACCTGGATTGCCTTTCTTGCCCAACGTGTTATCGTGTGTTTACGGTATACCTTATTCCATGGGAATAAGCAATTTAGAGTTTAAACATGAATCTACTACTTGAGTTTATTTCATCTTTTATCATTTCAACATTTGATAATCACAAAACATACAATAATTCTGATTCAGACCACGATTACTAGTAAATACATATATGTACAACCCATATCATGTCTACCTCCCTCTAAGAGTACTAAGGGTTTGCACAATACTTGCCGACAACAAGTCCCTGGCTATACCTTAAAAGACATAACATATACAAAAGAGATGATATAGACTATACACGGCCCTGAGAGGAAGTGGGGCTCACTGGAGCTGAAGGTATGAAGACGAAACACCACTATCGGCGGTCTGAGTTACCTGCTGTGGAACCACCTACATCCATATAAAAGATGTAGCGCCCCCGACAAAAGGGATGTTAGTACCATTGAATAGTACTAGCATGTACAAACAAAGTTTATTCCAAGTAGAATCACATAATACACAATTGGAAGACAGTCAGGGTAACCATAGAGGTACCACACAGATATACGGGAAGTTACAAATGGAGATTCCACAGTTACTCATTTCAATTATTCATCTGTTGCGGCGCGCAACCCGATCCTACCGTACAATCACATTTCACCCTTATTACTTCATGTTGCGGCGCTCAACCTGCTCCCACCGTACGTTCACATTTCATAGCAACAATAACCAACAATTATATCACCGGGATCTTCATCATCAAGAACATAAGTTCATATCAACCAAAAACTATATGAAGTCAATGCACAATGATCCTTACCAAACAGTAATTCACATATGGTGATGCCATCATTATTTAACTCAATTAAATCAATCCAGAGTTGCTTTTCATTATTTGCCACACTCGGCCCTTAGCAATTAGATACCTTTCCACATTAGAGTACGTTAACATTCTTTCATTTAATAGCACATACTACCATATTGAGATATTCGAACATTTAACGGACCTTACACAGGTAGGATAAGCACAAAGAAATCACCCTTCATAATCTCAATTATCATGGTAATCGACTTAAGAAAAATCAGAGAATGAACTCGTACACCTCGACATAGCAGGACAATAAATTCATATATGCTCAAGCAAGAATTTTATACCGTGTGCTCAGACACTAACAAGGTAACTCTACAAAGATTAAAGTTAGCCATACATACCTTGAATTGGAATTTCCTTTTAATTTTCTACCACAATTCACCGGACCTTATAGCACCTTCAATCTAGTTCACAATGTGGCATAATTGAACTTAGAAGTAGGAATAATGATCATGTTTTGAACTCACTTAAGCATTCTATCAACCATTACTAGGTGTTCCTTTAGATTAAATGGCCTCTTTTTAGTGAAAGATTACTCTAACCCATTTTCTTTTGCTAGATTATGACTAGTTGGTTACATGCATGCAAGACTCCTACCCCCATCTTCATGAACTCACCTAACCATGTTTTATTTTAACAAAAATCTGGAAATTAAGGTTGATGGGTAGAAGCTTACCTCTTGTAGTGAAGAAAATTGTGTCCTACTTGATCAATTCCCAGCCTGAGTAGTGATGGAGGAGCAAATTTGATGAAGATGGAACTCTCTCTCTCTAGAACCCACTCTCTCCTCTCTCTAATTTATCAGAAAATGAGCTTAAAATGAAAGGGGGAGGTATTTTAATGAACTGGGGGTCAGGTATAAAATTAGAAATTTAACAGTCCCGAAGCAGAAATGCGGTCAGAAATGCGATCGCATTCCTGCTATGCGGTCCGCATTCCGGTCGCATAATTGGCCCTCAAATGGGCCAAAAAGAAAAGTAGGTTGCCCAGGTATGCGACCACTATGCGGTCCGCATACCTGATCTGCGATCGCATAGTGGACCACAAACCTGCACAAATCTGGAAAATTATATCCTTTAAGTCCCGGGGTACTTTTTACTCAAAAAGAGTCCGTTTTAAGAATTTTTACAGTTATAACAACACGGTGACCTATTTAGGCATTATTTTTAGCCATAAAATTTTACGGGTCTTTACATTTTAGTCCCTGACAAGTCATTTAGACTAATTGCCTCATCAACTACTTCCTCATCCTATAAGTATGGCTCTGCTTTTTGAATCCCTGCTTCCCCTGGCTCATTTGCATCTTGATCAGTGGTCGCTGAGATAGAATTTAACTGTCTCTGTTTGCATTGATGTGCGTGGTGATACTTTTCTCCACACCTGTAACAGAGTCTTTGTGTCCTCCTAGTCTCAAATAACTTGTTACTTTGATTACCCCCTAAGCTATTAGGTACTCTAGTGGCCTGGGCAGAGTAAGTTGTAGTTAAACTCCTATTTCTTTGTGCTTTTCCTTCTTATTCAAGGACTCTATCAAATTCTCCTGATGTCTAGCCTTCTCCACAACCTTACTGAGTGAATATGGTTCTAACAATTTAACAGAATATCTGATTTCTTCTTTGAGCCCTTCAATGAAAAACTCTAAGAAGAAATCCTCAGGTATAGTCAGACTTCTAATCAATACCCAAGCCTCTAAGTCCTCAAATTTCTCCAAGTATTCATTAACAGTCCCTTTTTGTTCTATGTTTTTAAATTTACCAATAAGATTCAGTTTATTGTTAGTTGCGCCTTCAAATCTGTTACAGATTTTTGTGGTAAAATTTGCCCATCTAACTATGCCCTTGCTAATATGATAGGAAAAGAACCAGGATTCTACCTTACCATTAAGGTGAAGAACAACTTCCTCCAGTTTCTGCTGTGGATCAGTTATGCAATTATGCTGAAAGTACCTTTCGCATTTACGCAACCAGGCACAAAGATCTACTCCCTCAAAAATATGGAATTTCCCACTTGGAATGAGAGAAGTTCCCTTGAGGTAGAACCAAAGAAGATTCACCATTTTCTCCAGCTTGAGTGCGACTTCCTGACCCCATAATCTGCATTCCTTCAGCTGGCGCACTCCCCAGAATTCCTCCCTGTCGCGCGATCATTTTCTCCAACAATTTGCCAATTTTGTTACCCAATTCATCAATTCTCGAGTCATTAGATATCATGTAACTTTGTAATTGAGCTTCCGGCTTTTTGACTAATTCATCTGTAGATTAAGACCTTGTTTCTGCTCCTGTCATCGTGATTTGGCCAGGAAATTGCTAACCAATTGTAATGGACTTACTATTTTGAATTATAACTAAATGAACAATTGAGAAATGATAGAAGATTTTTATTAGAATGCAGTATCCAATCAAATGCTTATTATAGTTCTGTCGAAAATTACAAATTTAGAGAATTAATATGCAACTCCATTGATGAATTCAACCTGAAAAGAGAAGAAAGGATTAGGAGATGAAGAAAGAAGAAGAAGAGAGAGTTGAGAGAAGAAACGAGAAAGAAAGAGAGGGAAATGAATACCAGTCCAAAACTTAATTAGTTGGGCCAGCCCAATTCTGTTATAACAATCCACTTCTTCTGACTGCTTCTAAATTCTGCACCGTTGGATAAAATTGTATTTTGATCTCAGTCGTTGGTTTATCTTCTCATCTAGGCCATTGATCTATTATTAACTATCTCCTCTACTTGCCACGTGTCATTTTTTATTACCCTTTATTTACCCTAAGCTTTCTCATTTCATCTCCTTCAGACACTCGTTCTCCAACCCTAACAACGGCACGGTGTGGTAGTGGCTTAGAGGGAGTAAGGGAGGACGAACAAGAGAAATAATATTTTTTTCTATGGTTGCCAACTGTACTTCTGGCTCACATTAATGGCCATTATATATGGAGTCCACGTTCTTAAAAGAGGTGTGAATTATGCGCAATGACATGTCAGCTATAGGTATCTGAATGACACAGTAAAAATCTTATTAAAGTATTTAGATGGAACAACTTAAAAATGAAGTGTCAAAGTAAAAAATATGGACAAATTTTAGGGTCTAGAGATATATTCTCCCTTTATTAAAAAAAAGAACTAAAAGAACACAGCTCTCCCATTATCATTCGATCACATTCAAACAGAAAATAAAAGAAAGTAGTAGCGTAGACGTGGAGAAAATGGAGAGTTCTTTCTCTCTCAAGTCAAGTAGTTTAACCCGCTGTCTACGGCGTTGAAATCAATCAGAAGATGGCCCTCAATCTTTCTCAATTCTTTTTCTTTCTTATTTTATTTTTTACTTTCTTTTTCTTGTTTTTTTTTCCTGCTATTTATGTTTCTTTAATTTGTTTTTTCTTTTGCTTATTTGCATAGTAGAAAGTGGAAGGAGCCTCTCCTTGTTCAAGTGTCATTTATATATATATATATATATATATATATATATATATATATATATATATATATATATATATATATATTTTATTTTATTTTTATTATTATTATTACTTCCTTTCATTGTTTTCACAAATACCATATATATATATCCTTCTAATTATGCTTCTCCTTTTTCTTTCCCTCTCTACCAAACATATCCACTCAAAAGAAGATACATTAAAGGAGCTTCTTTCCCCTCTTTTCACTTACACTTTAACTTTGTAATCTCCAAAAGAATTTAATTATAAGCTCTCACTCGTTAATTATCTCTCACTTCCTCCTCTCCCGTGGAGAAAATAGGTTAAAAAGTTTAATTGTAAAAATGTACAACCAACAAAGGGATTTAGGAATATTTTTAGCCATTCCACACGCTATATTTTTTTTAGCAACATGTTACATACGTGCATGCCACCTGGCCTTTTAAGGAGGTTTTAGTTACGAATGTTACAAGTCAAGGTGTATAATAGGTTCGTTAAAAGAATTTTTTTTTTCACAAGTAGAAAAATTATGTATTAAGCCATTTAAATTTTCTTAGATTGTTCATTGACATCAGTGTTTTTCCATGAGCTTTTAGTTAAGATTGAGACAATTTTTTTTTGTTATTTCCAATGAACAATCTCAATCTCTACAATTTCGAATGATTTTCTTAATAAATTATCTTTTAAAGTATCACTTATCTAACAAAACTCGTTCTTCTTGATTTCCAATTAAAGGAAATTATTTGTGGTGAGATCGATACAGTAGGAATTGACCAACATAAAGTATGTTTATATTACAGAAAGGAAACTTCCCCATGAACACAAAGAAACATTAAGGAAAGACAAAACTAGAAAAGAAGGCAAAATTTCCAGTATTTAAAAATTTTAGCCAATGAGATGCAGCCGTACACAAGCATATTTGTTCCAGCTAGCAGCTGATTGCAACCTATAAATTTAGTTCAATGCTATATTTACTCCACTGACATATTTCCACCAAATTTAGTTCATAGATCACATTCGGACAAGCCAAAGCACTTTGAGTATTGAAATGACAAACTTACCCTCTGTTCTTAACCATATTTCCTTCGGCATGTCCTAATCAACAACTGCAACTGAAGAAGCTTCAAGATCCATTTATAGCTTTCTTTTTTGTTAATACTCAGCTCTATTAAGCTGTTTAGCTTCGTGGGTTCTCTTCAAAATCTTGGTTTTTCATCTTTGTTTGTTTGGAGATATAGCTTGATTTGTCTGTTGCTATAAGGTCTGTTTAACAACTTAATGTTCATTCTTGGTGTTCATATAAATGGTGAATAGGTTGAAGTTGAGTTCTTTTGGCCATTTTAGGCCCAAAGATTTGAACTTTGGCAAGTTGAAGCATTGTCAAACTTGGGTTTTTCATTCTATCAGTAGGGTCCTTGTAATTGGATCCTTATTGTTGTTGTTTCTTGTGGCAATAGGGTCTGGTTATTTCTACAATACAAATTCTTTTCCACAACCAATTGTTCTTGAAAATGTAGGAGATAATAGAACAAATACTAACTTTAGTGGTGAATGCAATTTATTTGTTGGAAATTGGGTGCCTGATGAAAGTTATCCTTTGTACAATGCATCAGAATGTCCATTTGCTGAACAAGGTTTTAGTTGTTTAGATAATGGTAGGAAGGATAAAGAGTATCTCAAGTGGAGTTGGAAACCTAGGAATTGTGAAATTCCAAGATTTGATGTTCATGTAATCTTGAAAAATTTAAGGGGAAAAAGGATTGTTTTTGTTGGTGATTCATTAAGTAGAACTCAATGGGAGTCTATGATATGCATATTGATGACTGGTGTTGAGGACAAGAAGAGCGTGTATGAAGTCAAGGGAAGGAAGATCACTAGACAGATTAGGCATTTACAAGTTCGATTTAGTACCTTTAATTTTACAGTTGAGTTTTATAGGTCAATTTTCCTAGTACAGCCTGGATCGCCACCAAAACGTTCACCAAAGAGGATCAAGAAAGCACTAATGCTCGATAAGTTGGATGATATAAACAAGGAATGGATTGATTCCGATATACTAATCTTTAATACCGGCCATTGGTGGACTCCCACGAAGCTTTTTGAACTGTAAGTGATCTGGTCATGCTGAATTCCTTGTTCTTGAAGATGTCAGTTCTTATTTTGTGCAAGACTCTTTACTTTCATTTGGTGTTATGCCCTTGCTTACCGTGGTAATTTTCTTCGTGCTATATACTGTAACTCTCTTGTGCTAGAACTTTAGCTTGGAAACTTATCATTTATATATTTGCTTGATTAGGTAACATGCTCTTAAGCTGGCAAAATAACTGATGATGTTACTGATCATCAAATAATTGACCTGTTTCATTTTTATTTTGATATAACCTAAGTCTAGGAGATATGTAGATTCGTCGTAGTTGTGCTTTGTAGTCTGAAAATGGACGCTATGAAATTTTGAGAGTCTTCTTAACCAGAATTTGAGATGTTGACCTAAGCAGTTAGAGAGATTGGGGTGTCCTCGCCAAATCCACATCATATCTAACTAGAGAATCTTACATCACCCAAGTTACTATCTTCTTGTGAGAAGATATGTTTTACTCTTTTCCATGTGAATCTTTGTTACCTTTACTTATTTCTTGTTGGGAACAAAATGTTTGTTCGATTCCTGGTTCTCCTTGTATCTCCTTTAGATGCATGATGATGGTCATTCTGATTATAACAACCGCTTACGGTATAAAAGCTTCTTAACCCAGTCTCTCAAGTAGCGCACAACTATTCGTCATTTATCATGCCTACCTTTTAAATCAGTTTTGTTTGATAGAGTTAGTCATTTCCTGATAATGAGAATCAGTCTCCTTGTCACAAAATTAACACTTTCAAGGTAAATGAAAATATCCCCGACTTACGCATCTGAAGTTGCCTCATGGCCTATATTATGTAACAGGACTAGTGGGGCTATTCTCAATTCATTTGAGCTTTTGCAACTAAAGCTCAATTATTTGATAATAGTTCTTAGTTCAACATGTGCCTAAGACTACTATTATCTAGATTTTGAAAAATTTATGTTCACTTTCATGCTAAAAACCCGTAAATATAACTAGGGAAGTTAACTTAGATCTTCTACATAATACATGAGTTGCAAATAAGGGATGTCTTAATGCTTGTTCAACATCATTATGCGGCAAAACTTGATAAAAAGATCCCTCGCCGTAATGAATACATTTCCATATTTCGGTTGTTAAAGAATCGATTTGTTATGGATAAAAGTAGGCCTTTAGATTTCAAATGCCTAGTAAAGGGATCATACTAGATAGATTTTCACAATTTTGATTTACTCTGCTCATGCGTGATTGTGTGTGTGTGTGAGAGAGTTTCCATCAGACAGTGTAATTATGCAAGAAATTGAACTACTTCTCCTCTTACTTATCTAGTACTTTAAGATGAATTCTATTATATGTGTTTTGCATGCTAGTAAATGCTTTTCTGAAGATAGTCCACTATTCTGCACTTTTTATGGCGAAGTTACTTTACCAATTTGTCCAAAGAACTCTTCTGACATGCTTCTTCAGACAGGGGCTGGTACTTCCAGATTGACGGAAAGATGAAACTCGGAATGACAATAAATGGTGCCTTCGATAAAGCCTTAACTACTTGGCAATCTTGGATCGAAAATAAGATCAACTCTGATAGAACACGTGTATTCTTTCGGACTTTCGAAGCTACTCATTGGAGGTATCCTCAGTTTATTAATATAATGTGTTGGTATCCTTTGACTTGGCTTTTTATTTCCCTTAAAATTTCTATCTAGGCTATAATTAAAGGTCAATTTGTCCGGTACTTTGGATATAATTTGTGTAAGAGCTTTTTATTCTTCACTTATAACTCTTTTTCTAAATTTGATGAGAGCCTTCTTATGCTTGAACCAGTGCTGGACCCCGTGAAAAATGCGACGTGACACGACAGCCCTGGTCGGAAACCAATGGCAAGGATAAGAATGCGTTTTCGGACATGATAATTGATACTGTGAAAAATGTGGCGATCCCTGTGACATTACTGCATGTCACTCCAATGGGGGCATACAGAAGCGATGCACATGTTGGTAATTGGAGTGACAATCCATCAGTTCCAGATTGTAGCCATTACTGCTTACCTGGTGTGCCTGATTTGTGGAACGAACTGCTTTTTGCCTTTCTATTTTCGGAACAGCAATATCAGATTCATTAGCTTCATGAATAGATGCACGTACTTTTCCTGTTCTTTTTTCTCTTTTCCTTACTGATTAAATATTTCTCAGAATATCTGTTAGCTAAAGTATTCTGGCTTGAACCCGTTGTCCTCTGTTCGATAGTCTGATTTCAACATTTGTTTACAGGCTTTTTGTGCAGGTTTTATTCAACTTGGTTACTGGCCTTTAATACAAAAGTCTTTGTCGTTGTGTGTGTGTGTGAGAGAGATAGAGAGAGAGGTCGCTGTTGGGGAGAGATTAAAGTGTTCTTTTTTTTGTATAGTACAGTGATGATTCCTATAGCCGATCTCAAAGTAATTGAGATTAACGTGTAGTAGTATTAATTGTTGTTTATGGTGTGGTGCTTCGAGAGAGAGCTTGTACTCATGCAATTTATTAGGAATACGAAATTTGATTTATGGTGTGTTTGGTATATCCAAGAAAATGTTTCCTTGAAAACAAGTAGTAATCTTATTTATTTTTCGGTGTTTAGTACGCAAATTAAGGAAAATGACTTTTCAAAAATATTCATAAATAATTTAGATATAATAAACATGAAGTCAAAAACGTTCGAAACTATTATAATTTCTAAACCCGTAAACTTCCAAACACATAAACTTCTGAACTCATAACTTTGGAACT